>VOMN01003873.1:0-29688 GCA_014899125.1 Orchestia grillus
GAAAATGGGTTTCCTTTTTTCTGGGACACCCCGTATATAACTCACCCAACACTCTGGCAGTCTGTCTGGTGGAGAAGGCCTATCACCTTCACAACGCTCACTGACTGGTGCTGATTTGGCTGATCTTCGGTCTGAAGCTCAGAGAAGCAATAATACAAGCAATTTCACATGCTTTCAACTTTCGGATGCAAAGGTGAGCAGCGCTGATGAATCATACATCACTCCTGACCAAAGACCTCAAGTACCTGAATGCAACAATCAGGATCCTTCAGAACCTTCTATGATCATTGTGGAACCTATTGTTGATAGCTATCCAATAAAAATTTCTTTCGCCAATGGCATATGCATAAAGATCACACTATTTTTTGAAGTTAATATTTTACTTTTTGTGCTTTGTATAAAGTTATGAATTACAATTCGAAGTTTCAATGCCACTTTCACCCGTAATTTTAAGGTTATTGTCTTTCTGATTACAATCAGAAGTTCAATTGTGACTTCCACATTTTAATTTTAAGGCTGTAATTTTACTGAATGAAAACCCGAAAGCTATATACTTTGTAATTGACTGATTTCGGAATAAATTATTTTTCTTTTCTCTGAATTTTCTCGTATCCAATTCTTTCAGTGAGTGAATAAATGGTTACGCAAAAAGTACTAATACAAACAAACAAAGCTGTTTGTAATAATGACATAAATATATATATATGTGTACTTAAATTTGACGTTTATTTACAGTATAGATCACGTATGTACAAATAGTATAGATTGATAGCCCGAACCCTGCAAATGACACTAACAAAAGCCAAATTCACGACCTTTCCCAAGAACTTAACAAATTGCACGCGTAATGTGAACAACCACGCAGCCATTCCGAAAGTAGCTCTTCAATTCGCCACTGCTTTAACACTTACTTTTTGAGGACGTTCCTCCAACAGATGTTATACGTTCTCGCAATATCTAAAGATTATTCATCAAAGACTTATGCTACCGCTTCTTCGTACTTTCCACTGTTGTCATTACAAGAATAGCTGCAGAAATATTCTCGTGATAGAGTTAAAAAGTTCGCTCGTGAGGTATACTTTAGATTGACAAAACAATCGAGGTAAATTTTATGAGGTATAAATTCATACATTTTTTTGTACATGTAGCGTTGCGCAGGCCCGAGTGTGTGTAGTACAGGTCAGCAGTACGGCAGATGGGAATAGGACGGCCTTTGCAGCGGACGTGCGTAAATGATGGGACTTGATTGTGTGAAAGCCTTCCTACTGAACACCAGGACTTATGCATGCCGATGCATTATCCGTCGTCATCGCTACAGCGGCGTAATCAACGTAGTCGAGCGTAATAAACTTGCCCCAATAAACCAGCATGCGCATTCGCAGGAGTCCCTTACAAAGAGCGACACTTTCATATCTGCCGTAAGGTTTACTAGCCCCCCATGAACGCTATAAGATCACTACGCCGGGGCGTCCGACAGCAATAAAATAAGAATCCTGAAAAATTCTTGTCACGTCGCTCACCATGTCCCCACATCCCCTTTTCCAATTTCACGCCCCGCAAAAGCGAGGTTCTCGAGTTCCGCGAATTTTGATCGAGCTGCCCAGGAGGGAAGCGGTTTTATGACTCACTCAAGCTCCTGGCAACCCCAAATTTTTCAAGGTGACAAGATTTTTACGGCAGACGAGGGACGTTTCGCGGGCTTTCCGGCCCTCAACAAAACAAAGCTAAAATATGATCTCACCGCTCGTGCGTAGCTTCTCTCAAAGCGGATCATAAAATTACTACAATACACGTTAAATATTCAAATATGCCCACACCTCAGACCCTGAACACTGCAAACGTTGTGGGACTCACTTTGATTACTGAGGTCGAACTGGATTGGTGCATGTGGCAGGATGCGCAGGCATCCCAAGAAAATAAATGAATTCAGAGTATCCAAATGGAATATAAGAGTCCTAATGGGAGACGCGTTTTAGATATTTCCGGTTTCCGAAGACCTCTACACAGAAATTACATGAAGATCAATGCATCTGCTTACTACTTTTCGAGCCCACGCGTTTCTGGGCTCGGATATTTCCACAGACCGTGCTCGATGCCACGATTTTCCATCACCGTGACTCATGTTACAAGTCCCACGTAACAAAACAACTTCACTAGAGTGAGAACGTGTCTCGCTGTACAGGAAATAAGCCCTGGAGATGCCAGACACGTGCATGATATATCTTTTATTTTGAATTACAGTTCATGCTGCCCACGCTTCCCATAGTTAGGAAAATTTCATTGAATCTTGTTTCATTGTACAGAATTTTGATGAAGAGAAAAGTTGAATGAGTAGCTATCATATTCTACAAGTTTGACTTCATAAAGATATATGCATTAAGATATATGCATATCGTTGCGAATTTATTTATAAATATAGTTGTAAATATGTATATAATAAAATAATAAATCTATTTTAACTTCTGTTATAGAAATAAATTTTAATTGAAACTGCAAATACATGCAAAACACACTCCACGAACATATTTAAATGTAACATTTCATGTCCAATAACGAAAATGAAACATGTAATGGCGGGGCGAAGTTCTTTTCATTAACGATGATCAATCTATGATTGAATTACCACGCCATTTGATGGTGTGTACAGTGCCACAGGAGGGCCACAATGGGAAGTATCGCGGGACAACGGCACCTGCTCGCACCGCGCGCTGGGGGACAACGGCACCCGCTCGCACCGCGCGCTGGGGGACAACGGCACCCGCTCGCACCGCGCGCTGGGGGACAACACGCTCAAGCTGCTGGGCTGTGCAAGATAATATATGAGGATACGTGCTCAGGGATAGTGTATGCGGAACATACGCGTGGATAATATATGAGGATACGCACTTATGATTAATATACGAAGACGTAACATGGATAATGTGAGCGGATAAGTACACAGGAATAAAGTCTATAAATACGAGGAAAATTACAGTTTGATCAAGGCACCAATTCACTGGCAACTAAATTCCAGTTTCACCACGTAATATGAATGTAGTATACGGTAAAGTAAACATTGGTCTCTTCAAGTCAAGTAGCGTGCAGATTGACAACCTAACTTTAGCTTCATCGAGCTGCCAGTACGCTGTTAATGAAATTCAGCTGGCATTTACGTGGGTGTACCGGTACAGCGTTATGCTCACAACTGGAACTTGAGGGTTCGTCTCCCCGTTCGACAACATATTTTTGTGAGACTACGGAGTGTATCGCTTGGAAAGGAAGCTTAAGTATCACATTCATCACATCACTTGCGCGTCGGTAGTTATAAGGTATTGGGAACCCAACGATGGACTGCATGCAACTGTGTTGGAATTAATAAAGTTTCTTACGTACTTCGATTGCCGTGAAACTGCGTCTCTCTCTCACCACAGCAGGTACGGCGGCTCCTCGCAGCGCCGCCACTGAATAGAAAAGATTAGAGAATGGCATCAGGGACGTGCCGAGTGGTCTATTCTCAGGTTACTACCCAAGTCCAATGCCGTCTGAGAGTGAGATTAATATCTCATCATTACACCACACCGCATCCCACTATCCACTCATTGTTTTTCGTGCAAACTGTAATATCTCATCATTACACCACACCGCATCCCACTATCCACACATTATTTGGCGTGCAGACTGTAATATCTCATCATTACACCACACCGCATCCCACCATCCACACATTGTTTGGCGTGCAGACTGTAATATCTCATCATTACTCCACACCGCATCCCACTATCCACACATTATTTGGCGTGCAGATTGTAATATCTCATCATTACTCCACACCGCATCCCACTATCCACACATTGTTTGGCGTGCAGACTGAAACAGAGGACATAACATTGACCCATCGACTGACCCGCTCTTTTTCTGCTTTAATCAAGCCATTACGCTCTGATTCAGTTCTTGTAGCAAGCTGACCTTGCTTATGTTTTTCTTTGTGGTTATGTTTTTGGATGGATGTTTGAGTGGAACTTACATGAATGGATTCGAGCAGCAACAGAGGCATTACACGTCACCTTCGTTGCTAAGTCTTGAAAGGGGACTTGAAGCTTACTGAAGTAATGTTCAAATAATGTGAAGAATATATTCACGCGTGACCTATAAAGTGCCACACTAGGGCGTAAAAAGCTAATTAGGTCGTTATTTGTATTCCAAAGTCTGGTCTATGGGTCGTCTGTCGCAGAAGATCTCTGGGAATTAAAAGTGAATCGTGTATCACTACTTGGATTGCCCCAAAAAATTTCATAAGTTTAAGCTTCAGTGTAGGATTTTGCAAATGTGTTCTCACATGCGGGAGTTATTTTTATTTGATTGACGCGCATGTATTTCAACTGACCGACTCACTCGAAACTTTAATGTCGGAATATAATCAAGGCATGAAAAATTTACAAAAAATCACAAATAACAGCGTGTTTGTTGTTAGATTTCACCATGAATTAAATATGGCTCAATGGAGGGTATGCACGTGCTTTGTTGTCGTGATGAGTGCAGGTAGGAAGGTACCGAACCTACGTCTCAGTGTGGGCACCCTCAAACTATTTATCGTTGAAAAACACATCGATCTTTTCCTCACAGCTTTAAGTAATCATTATGTAGGATTAGCTTCAATGACATAGAAGATAAATGTAATTGCTAAGACATTTCATATGCAGTAAGGTTGGCACAGCTTGCCTATATCAAGGGCCTGTAAGGTAGAGGGCACATTCCATATGGCTGGGGACTCTTAAAATAACTCACTTGAAACAATTTGAAACAATTGAAACAATTGTTGCATCATTTAAAGATATAACAAGCAGGGATTTCTCATACCATTACAATAGACAGTTTTTAATACATAGCTACTTGTGGGCCCGAATAAGTTCTAAGATTTCTAGGGCATCCTACAGGACCTTATGCTAAGCGTACATAATACATGTAAATATCCTAATGCACTTTTACTTAACTTATACACGACTGATCAAGTCCAATTTATTGAACGGAGAAAATAAGTAGATGATTTAAAATTAAGAATTTATTCATGTCAAGTTACTAGAGATCGCATTCTATAATATACTCTGAATTGTTTTACTTCTATACAATATGAAGGATTTTTTGTAATAAACTTATTCTTATAATAATAATACTTATAACAATAATAATTTTAATAATTAAAACAACTATAGTAACAATGGAGGACACTCATGTTATAGTAAAAAACACTAACCTCTAATAGATTGGCATAAAAATAAAATGTAAAGTAGCTTAGGATGTAGAATAACTCTGAATGATTTATTGAAAAATATCATAACAAAGTTTAGCAGAGGGCAAGTTCTACAACAAAAAAGTTTTTCCGTTACTATTTTTTATTGAAATCAGTTGGTAAGACTAATTCAAACTATTGTTATACATAATAATGATAAATATATTTAATGATTTATAGCAAGTTAATCAAAAACATGTAAAAACACTAGAAACTGAATTAATATAAATAGCCCCGAAGTTTATATAACTGAAGAATTTCATCAGTCATCATAAATACATTCATGAATCGAACAGGCATTGTACAATAATTGAGTACATAAATATAATTCTCACCTAATTTGTATTATTCTTAAATAATGGCTGTAGTGCATAGTAGTGCCAGACGATCCATGGTGGTCACCGGAGATCATTTGCGGAGAGGTAATCATTTTAAAAACAATAACGTATCCCATCACGTGCACGTTACGCTGATATTTCCAAACGGAATGCTTTTCCATGAATAAAGCTAACTTAATAGTACTTATTGATTGTTTTGCTAGCATAGTGTGAGCATAACTATAAAAAGTGCGAGGAGTTTTTGAGTGAATTACATGTGTATTTTATATTTTTCTCCTCATTTAATCAGGAATTGAACGACTGAGTTTTTTAAAGTGCCTTGCTACAAATCGTTTAGCATATTGATGCTTGTTGTCACAGCAAGTGGAATAAGTATTAGTTTGAAGAAGAAATGCATTGGAATCCATATATTGAAATACTTGAATAAATTTCTGCTTTCAAATTTTTGGTATCAAACAATTAATGAAGAAACCTGGTAGTAGAAAGATTAACTCACTGAAATACAGGAACACGTTATTTTCTCGCAATGAACGGCAATATTTATCCCATTTGTCTCAATCTATCTCTAAACTGAAAACAGTTTTTAAATTCCTGGGAGTCTGAAATTTTTTCTTGAAGGAGGCTTAATGTGACAATTAAACGTCACATGTATATTTGGACATTTCCACCAGAGTAAATTAGAAGATCTTTAATAGGACTCAGGGACATTGTCTGCATTAGATATAAGACATGAACTACTTAGTTCTTGAAAAATTATGTCACATGATTCTTCAGTTTAATATGCTGTACACTGATACATTGCTGAGTATTCTATAGCACACATAAAAGTTCATACCCTAGAAGTGCGGAAATCAAGTATAAGAGCTTCTACCACACTTTCAAAAACTGGGTTGTTTAAAGCACGCATTGAAATTATCGTATATTTTGTCTAAAGCCCCCGTCTCAGCGATTTTTCACTATGAAATTACATACTGCACTCTTTAGTCATGGGTTTCCAAATAGCGTTTTGAAGGAGTGGGGTTTCCAAGAAAGAAAGACCAAAAAAGGAAGGTCCTCTGTTTAAGTTAGAAACATAAATTTGAGTTAGTACACGTATCAAAATGCAGTTAACTCAAATGATTCAACTGTTCTGATTGAATGATTAAATTTTAAGTTCAGGCTCCATGGTGAAGTGGTTAGCGTGATGGCCTCACTGCCAGGAGGACTAGGGTTCGAGCCTCGGCTCGGGTGAAGTTTTTTACGTGACCGCGGAGTACTCCCTTGGAAAATGAAGTTTAAATCACGCGTTAGTTACATTCCCCACCACACCAGTAGTTGTAAGGCATTGAAAACCCAACGGTAAAACGTATTGGAATTAATAAAGGCTCTTTTTATGGAAGATAATTTGGAAAGGATGTTTTAATGGTAGGAAGCCAGACACTGACAGGTCCTGCAGGATGCCCTAACAGTCGTTGAACCTGTTCGGGCCCACAAGTAGCTATATATAAAGCTGTTCATTGTGTTAGTATAAGAAATTCATGTCTGTAATATTTTTAACTGATGGAATACATCTGTTCACAATTATTTCAAACTGTTTCAAATCTGCATTTGAACATTCCGTACTTGAACGTCCATCAGACAAACGCAGAAACAATTTACGTCTTCAACTTTTATCAATGATGCCAGGTGTGCTGACGGTTAGCCGGAGCTGCTAACCGTCTGCAAGCTGGTCAGCAAAGGAACTGCTGACCGTCCGCAAGCTGGTCAGCAGGCGGAGCTGCTGACCGTCTGCAAGCTGATTAGTAAAAAAGCTGCTGACCGTCCGCAAGCTGGTCAGCAAAGGAGCTGCTGACCGCCCGCAAGCTGGTCAGCAGGAGAGGCTACTGACCGTTTCCAAACAGGTCAGCAAAGTGGCTGCTGACCATCAGCAACTGACCGGGATCATTTTTCTGCTTAACAGCTGACCGCCAGCTGATCAGCGGTCAGCAAATTAGGGTTGGCGATTTCGAGTGTGCAGACGGACAGCGGTCCGCGAAATAGGGAAGCCCCCGAACGGAGTGCTGCTAAAGTCACTTTCTGTTTGAGTGCTGCAACGTGTAGCGGCGGCGATGATGTGGCGATGGATATTAATGTTCACTTTGGCTGTTTTGCCAACTATAGACGCCTCATCGGTTGAAAATTACTATTGTGGCGATGATAATTGTTATGATTGTAAGTATGTGCATTTGAATTAGCCATGAAAGTTTAATATTTCTCTTTTTTGTTGCACTTTCACTTTTTGACCCTTCGAAAAAAGCAATTTCTTTGTATGTGATGGTGATAGACATTTCCCATTTACAGTTGGCTTGCATGTTCCAAATTTAAATAAATCCTAGCCTTCTTGTAAATATTTATTGCAAGAATTGAATGGAACATTTTTGGTCATTGGTTTTGGATTTTTCCTCTGCTATTAATATTGAATTTGCACAAAGGTGATAATTCTGACTGTTCCTTTGTACTTCCATATGAATAAATGGTTAATGTTGTCTTTGCTGCAGTCAACTGCACAGACTGTTTCATTCATTGCACTGCTTTTATTTTGATTTCATTGGAGAGAATTTTTATCTGAGGGCTGGAAACCTATTGTTGTAAAGTTAATCAGTTGGAAAGTTTATGAATAATTAGATAATGTTGTACAACAGGTCTGTCTCCTGCTCTTTCGCTCAGTTAATTTAAGGTTATAGTAGCATACATTAGGTTATGATGAGTTTTTTGTTTATATGACATGAAGTAACATACATCATATCTTTACTCAAATGCTATAAAAATGTGATCCTAATTTTTGTAGAGTTTGCATCATTATGTTGTATTAGCATTGCATCAGTTTGTAAATATTTAAAAAATATTGCTACCCTATGAAATCAGAATGATAGCTGGAAGTACAATGAGTAGTACACTGAGTGCAAGGGGCTGTGCCATAACAGTAAAAGAAATATTAACTGAATAAAATATGTATTGTCGAAGAATTCAAGGATGACCTTGGTGAAACTTGTAATGATGTCCTTAAACCTTAAATAAATCTTTGAGGTAATATTTTCCCCAATATCTGAGAAGCATATAAGCCAGATTATAAATCTTTAAGTTATGTGACGGGGGATTTTTAACAGTTCCATATATTCTAAGACATTTTACAACAAAGTACTTTATGAAATTTGGAATCCAATTGATAAGAAATCAGTTATTGAGTTTAAGATTTTATCAGTATTTTACTCCCATAATCATGATAAAATATTTGGGAGTTCAGTAAATAATTTCCAAATACTATAGTACTTCACACTGGTAAAATTATTTTTTTCTTTTGTGGTCACATATTGGAAATATTTTGCCATGTTAATGATGAATTATAATAAAAAGTATGAGTGTCAGGAATGTAGAACTCAATGTATACAAATTATGAGAGCATTAAAATTTACTTAGCAATTGAGGTTTTATTTTGAAGTGCATTTGCTGCTATAATAAAAAAAATTTCCACATATGGGTGTAAAATGCTTGTGCACTGATGTATTTCCTATTTTCAGTGCTGCAGATCACAAGAGATGCCACCAAAGCCGACATCAAGCGAGCATTTCGTGCCGTTGCTTCTAAAAGCCACCCTGATAAATTCCAGGACCCTACTGATAAAGAAGAAGCTGAGATCAGATTTAAAAAGCTTGCTACTGCGTAAGTTCTTTTATTCCATTCTTGAAATGTACATATTAGGGGAGGCAAAGTCATGTTATGCTATGTAGCAGACTAAAATTATATACTGTCATGCTAGATTTGACTAAGTAGGAAAGTCATTAATTTTGTTGGGAGTGTACATTTGAAGATAATTTCTAAATTTTTTAGCTGAAAACCATATTTCTTTCATGATATACCTAACATCTTGCTACAGCTTTCAAAGCTTGTAAACAGGTATGTAGTCAAAGATTGTATATGTCGTATTCCAGTGTTCTTAAAAATGAGATGTTCATACAATGCAGTGTTATACTGGTACACTCTCATTCGCCTTTGCTTTAATTAGTCAAAATTGTTTCTGTCAAGTTAACCAACAAAATCTGTGGTTTAGGCTAAATTCAAATCTCAATCTGATTGAACAAAACAAACTACTGTGCTATTGCTCCATTAAGAAACACTTTATCTTTTGTGCTTGGGTTCCTTGATACTGCTGGTTGTGTGACTAGACTACTTCTCAACTGAGTCAAAGATTTTTACTGGTAATTAATATTTGAAATTCATTTTGGTACTTAGGCACACTCAGACATTCTTAAAAAGTGTGCACAACCCCAGAGGGACGTTGCTAGATTACCTCAGCAGTAGATAGGTCTGTGAGGCTTCTATCTTTCATGCCCACTTTACTTTCTTTAATTTTCACACCTTTTTGCTGGCTCTTATTTGTCTTTTCTTCCTCTTCATACTCAAATTACTATTTCTGGACACATGGATTTCTGTGCATAAATTCCCATTTTCTGCAGTCCATACTAAATAGTTCCTTCTATTTCAGTGCAACACCAAGTCACTAAAGCTCTGTAATCTATACCACTACATACTACAAGTACTACCACTTCTTAGAAAGTGTACCCATGTATGAAATTAATCTTCTCTCTATACACATGTTTTATATTAGTTTGCTTTTACGACACTTTTGAAAACTTGTCAAAGAGCAGTTACTTATTGATTTGTTTGAAGTAGCAAACAATTGCCTGCAATATTATAATATGCTGCAAGATATCTAGACCTACTATTAGGTTGCAGGTCAGTGAAACAAAATTGAGCCCAAATTCAGTGGTAGCAGTAAGGCATTAACTTCAAAACCAATGTCAATATTTGGTAATTGTCTTGTCACATTTCTGCCTGTATCCTTGTTTTTCTAACTCAATAAAAGATTGTTAATTGTTTGACTTGAATTTTACTTGAAATGTTTGGGCCTTCAAGCCTGGGCCACACTTGGGTGCCGCCGCTTGAATGTGTTGTTCATCCAATCATTCAAAAGCCCACTGATGTAAAACTGACGTAGTGCTCTCAAAGCTGTCTTGCTCTGGGCTTCTTACCCTCTGTTAATTATAAACATCCATGGAATAAGGTCTTTTGTAACTTTTCACATTTCTTGTTCTTTTCTGTGTATGAACTTTTCTTGTGCTTTAAGTACTCGTTTTCACTGCTATTGAATCCATCATGTATCCTTCAAAACTATTGGATGAAAAACACAGCAGTGCACATTCATACATACCTACCTAATGCAACTATCCCTGTAATAAGTTATGCCAAGTTTATAAGTGGTCAAGTAGGTATGTTTGACTTTTTTCGATCCATTACACTGCTATCTGGGCCTGATTTTAATCTGCATTCAGTGGATTAAAATGTTACTCGACATTCTAGACTCACATTGTGTTACATTTTCAAAGGTACGACATTCTTCGTGATGACGAGTTCCGACAAGATTATGACTACATGTTGGACCATCCAGACGAGTTTTACATGAACTTCTACCGAGCTTGGCGGCGCAGGAACTACCCTAATGTAGACGTCAGGATTGTCTTGGCTGTCACCATTTCGCTCATTTCTGCTGTGCAGTACTACAATGGGTGGAGCAAGTGAGTGAAACATATTTTTCTTGATTGACTTCATTGTGCAGAAAGTGAAATGTTAAACTAAAGCACCCTCAGAGCCAGTGTATTTACATTTACCTCTTAAAATTATAAAGCTCTGTGGTGTTGAATGTTGATATGATTTATTAGGGATGGGAAATTTTTGTTTACTGGACTTTAATCCAGGACAAATTATCTTCTCTGTATTTTCTTACTTTTTTGTGTTGTTTTATCATTGCTGCTTTTTTGATTATCCTGATATGATTCATTAGGGATGGGAAATTTTTATTTATTGGGCTCTTAATTCGGGACAAATTATCTTCTCTGTATTTTCTTACTTTTTTGTGTTTTATCATTGTTGCTTTATTGATTAACCTGATATGATTTCTTAGAGATAAGAAATTTTTATATGTTGGACTCTTAATTCAGGACAAATTATCTCCTCTGTATTTTCCTAGTTTTCTAGTGTTGTTTTATCCCGCTTTGTTGATTAACTTGATTGGATTCTATTTTATATTTCTCATTATGCAGATTCAATGAAGCCATAAAGTTCTTTAGCTCGACTCCGAAGTACAGGAACCACGCCATTGAGATCGCTAAACAAGAAGGCCTGCTCAGTGCCCCCTCAGGTCAGTTGCCAGCCCCTCTGCTTGTCACGGGGCGCACCATGTTCGTGCCTTGTGTACAGAATGGGAGCTAGATCATTTCTTTGATAACGCGTCGTTCTAATGAGGTAGGTGTGAAATTTTGGAGGTGGACGTAACCACGAGATCAAACATGTCCTGAAAGGGTATGATTTTGCTCACCGTGCGTAACAATGATGCAGCATTTGCTGCCACCATCTCTGATCAAGAACTATCCATGATAAAATTCACGTCCACACATACTTGGATCAACGCTCGAACTTAACGGTAGAACTGATTCTACTAATCCTCCGTCTGTCAAACACCTCTTCTTTTTCTCTATATTTCAATTTCATATGTACAACGGGGCCCAGAAGTAACCGGCCCTATTAATTAGGATACCATATTTTAATAGGATATCATAAAACTTGGTATTTTATTTACTCATCAACGCAAGGGTCAGTTACTTCTGAACCACCCTGTATTTCGTCCTGCGAAGTTCCTTCTCTGAAATCACAATGAAGGAGAGCAAATGCAGCTGCGCCTTTTGTATGAAGTAAATATGACTCCAAAGTTTAGTTTAGCCTTAAACTTTGAATCTATACTATAGTAAGAGCAGCGTCTGTCCGTTAGACCCACCAGCAGAAAGTGTGGGCCAGGCGTATCTGTGATAGAAGCTTCATCAAATCCACAATTTTCGGTGTATTAATCCATCAGAAATTTCGTATTGTACGTACGACTTTCCTTAATAACTTACCAGGCAAATAATTGAATCACTTTATTGTTTGAAATTTTGGAATATTATTTGACATCAACGGAGATATTGCTAATACCAGACGTAAAGCGGCTAGATTACTCCAACAAAAACGGCGCAGAAGACTCCAAATGAATAGAAAGAGTCTGAACGACAGAGAAAGCAGGCGGCGCAATGCAAGGGCCAACCTTACTGTTGAAAGTCGAATCCAAGGGGCAGGAAGAGATGCTCGACCGCTCCGTCAGGTTCGAGAAAATTCATCCCAGCAGAGAAGGGAAGTTTGACGGCAAGATGCTCAAAACACCGACAAGCGCGAGAGAACATGTCACAAGGAAGGAGGGAAAAAGTTTTGCAGCAAGATGTGAATTATCAGACATTATTGGCTTAAGATATAATACCAAAGGTCTGATATTTTTTTAATAATAGTTGAACCAACTAAATTTTCATGTTCGGCGACGGGGGCTAGACTAGTAATGATTATTTCACTTGTCCGGAATTTTTTTTTTAATGTTCGCATTTTTTTCAAAGTTGATTGGTGAATGTGAGAGTTTCTGCTGGTGCATAGAAATTTGATGCATTATATTTTACTGGGGGAAACGCAGTTTCACCACAATCTAAAATTCAAATGCATCCGGAGTTAAATATTTGATTTCCGAACGATTTCTGAGTACTTCCTTGTCGAAAGTATAAGGTATTCACATGTAAGCAAATGATTCAAATGACTACATGTTAACCCTGAATGTTGCATTTGCAGTACGCAACTGAGAGTTAGGGTTTACTGGACTATTTGCCGATCACTTTATGCAACAGAGGAATTCGTATGGGCCACATTTCTCATTCATGTTCTTTTGTGGGAGGCGATGTACAATTCTCGCGACATTTTGCTGAAGTTTGGAGGTGCTGGTTTCTTCAGTTCCATATGTTGGTTCAATGCATAAATGAGGCAACTGTTGGGGTTTGCATTGGGAGTTAGAATTTGAGTCTTGCTATTATACCTATTCATTTTACCCATGTTCCAGACAAAAAGCGGCACAAAGGCATGACAAAGCAACAAATTAAAGCCGAGGAAGAGCAAATCATACGCAAGGTTATTGAAGATAAAATGGACATCAGAGGCGTGTACGCCAAGCCCACCATATAGTGAGTATTTCAGTATGTGTGCTATGATCCTGCCGTTGGCTTAGCGGTGAATGAACCAGCGGTAGAATATAGGCGGGTAAGTAGACTTACCTTGGTTATTTTCTCTAAGTTTGTTCATTTCTACCAGAGTTAAAGATTTTACGGAGGACTAAGACTCCCATCGCCCTCGCCTTGGAACGATGCTGAGTCAACGGTGGAACTCCTGAGTGCGTCTGAGAAGACTGCGCTTTACATCGGGACAAAAACCTGAGTGTTTTGGTCTCCTGAAATTTTTTAGGTTTGCGTATTGTGGAAGTTTTAGACGCCGACATGCGGGAAGAAAGTACTGATTATTTCTTTCATAAACAAATCTCTGGTTTTCTTTTGGACGAAGCCGAATCGAAACCCACTGTTCGGATCATGAATCGTGTGTGGTGGTACTTTAATCGCTGATGAAATAGACGGCTTTGATCTCGTGTAGCAATCCAATTTTCATCGGGACATTATTGATCTCCAATTCAATGCCAAATCCAATTTTCTATGGAACATGAATGATTTTGAATTTGAAGTACAAACCCCTCAGGGGTATGTTATAAGCCTCTGACAATAGGTGTTATAGTTAGGTTTGTCTATCTTATGCTGTGGGGACTGACGTCCCAAGGGGGACCCCGTAAAGTTACCTCAGCTCTAGCAAGGTTTTCGGGACTTCTATCTTTAGTGCCCATTTTGCATCTTTCCATTTTCATGCCTTTGCTGATTGTCCTCTATCATTTCTAATCCTTCTTTCTTAACTTGCTGTTTCTATGCGCAGGGAATCCCGAGTGGAAATACACCTGTGCATGGAATCCACGATTTCTATAGTCCATACTAAATGGTCATTTCTTTTTGCTGTCTTGAGAGCGCATTCCTTGTGGCTAGGAAGGTTTAAACTAACTCATAATCTTTGAATCATCAGTGATTTACTCTGTGAATGTTCAGCACTTTGAGGAGCAGTAATTTTATCATGAGTTGGTTTTCTTTTTCTGTCTGATTTAACTTTGAGTAATATTTATGACATTTGTAGTGGGGCCCCGTATTCTCGCTAGTCGTGCCACAGCAAACTGTGAACCAATGAATGAAAAAATTCTTCCCCGTAGGTTAAATAGCTATTTTCATTTGGTATATTTCCAATAGTTGATGTATATTTTGAGTTTTTATTAGCGTTGAATCAACATACCGATTAGTCATTCCCATAATTCATGGTGTATGAATACTACCTGTTGAACGTTACCATATCTAAGTTGAGTGGTTTGATCCACCCACTTTACTCACGCTACTTCACCGTCGAATGCATATCGTTCACTGTTCAATGCGCTATCTCTTATTTTACTGAGAGTCAGAGTTTTTACGTTTAATATTGCAAGTCCCTCAGGAACACCTCAGTACTGGGTCAAAATTTTCCCCATGCTACAATACTATCGATAGTTTTTGGCTAGATTGCCAGAATTTTCTTGGAACACCAGCTAAGCAAAACACCGACCCGGCAACTATGTCTTGTTGAACGCTAACAACACAATTGACACAGTTTTGATGTAATGTGTGCAACTACTTATCTGTTACGAATTCAATGGATTAAAGATACATTCCAGTGTGTTATAATCCATTTTATGTTGACAGGGAGCTTTAAACCAACTTATGTATAATCAATCAGTCCAATATGTTAAGTACCATTTGCTCTTACTTTCAGTGACCTTCTGTGGGTGCAGCTGGTGATGTTTCCCGTGTGGACGTTTCAGTACCTGGGCTGGTACTGCAGCTGGATCTACAGGATATGGATCCTCAAGCAGGAGTACCAGAAGGAGGATAAGTTGCACCTCATCAGGAAGAAGATGGGCGTCAGCCAAGGCCAGTTTGATGTAAGTTTCTCCGTGAGCAGTTCGTGTGTCTTGCTTTACTTGAAGCGTCGCAAGTTGCTGAATTATGATTTGTTTATTGGTTCAGGTCACTTTCATTGCCTTTGGATGTTGAGATGGTAATCGCGCTGGTTAGCCTGAAATTTTTGTTTCGACTTTCGCAGCTTTTAACAACTTGCGTGCATCAAGTATCGCCGTACAAATCGTGGCCTGTGGTGATTGTGAAAAAATACCCATGAAATGAATGACTTGAACTAATGCTCTTCATTAGTTCTGAAGGAAACATCCACTAACTTACTGTCTCAATTCCGCGGTGCTGATGCTACAGGTTTGAAAAAACAAAGATTGCTGTGACTAAAACATATCTGTGAATGAGATTTGTACTTGATCTATCAGTAATAATGGTGCTGACGCTAGGAACCTCTGAAGAGTGACAGATTTCGTGCTACTCCGGCCAACATTTGTGAGCGAAGCCGCGTACTGAGAGCAGGCGCCCTCACACTGTGCCAACCAGTGGACAGTTGACTAGGATTGCGAACAGCTCGTAATAATTTCCTGAAAACCTACAAGAAGAATAAAATTAACACTGGGTTCGAGGCACATTAATTAAGTGATTTAAGTGAAAGGTACGACAAGTTCCCAACGTGTGGGAAACAGCCAAACGCGAGAAAGGTTCCCGGGCAACGGAGGGGCTAAAAATAAGGAAGATTTCCCACGAACTCCCGCTAGTACCACTGTTCGCTGCAGAGTAACATCGAAAATTTGACTATTTAAAAAAAATCATCTCATTTTTTTTTACCCAAATTTAGCCGTATCAACGTGCCACTATGTACACCCATTGCTCACTTTTCTAGGAGAGTGAACTGTGATATTGTCCACTGTGTGATAATATTGCCACTCTAGTCTAATTGAATTGAATCGGACTTGAAGTTCGAAGAACTATGATAAACTACTTTGTCAGACTTTCTTTGCATCTTCAGTTTACATTTTGGTCTATGAAGCGTAAGACCCTTGCGGTGACTCCAGTGCTTTTTTTATATTATTAGGAGATACGAGCTCGCAGTTTTTTCTTTTTTTATTAGCTGTCAAATGGCGCAGGTTAAATGCAAGATACTCTATTGGTTTTGTTTTTTGTCTCACGTCGACTTATTTTTGAAGCTATTTAATGTATTAGAGATACTGCATTGGTTTTGCCGTGTCTCGAACTAACCCTCATTTTTGACATTTCTTGGTACTTTGCAGTCGCTGGACGACGAGACGCGTGAGAGTTACCTGAAGCTGGAGCTGTGGAAGGCCGACAAGTTCAAGTGCTGGAAGGAACAGCGCGACGAAGAGGTCCGCGTAAAGCAGGCCTCGTCCGGTCGCTACAAGAGTTACCGTCGCTACCTCAAGAACAACGGACCTGGTCGGATGTATTTCGATGATTAAATCCAGTTCTGCTAGCTTTCTTGGAGCTGAACGAGTTTTAGCATGGCATTTGGTATGTACATTGACATCGAACATATGAAACTTCAACAAGATGAATCCTACATTGAAGTGGGGGTGATGCTTTACCTTCAGTCGTAGTAGCTGCTAGCATTTTCCTTGTGAAGAGTTGCGGGCACGAGGTGGGGCAGAGTAGCGTCAGTGTTTATGCTGTGGTTTACATTTGGTAATGAATGAGGATACATCAAGTCTTCTCATGTGTGGTTCAGGTGATTTGAGGAAAAATTATTATTTCTCACAAAACTTAAATTTCTAGAATGATGGTCCATAAATTATCCGTTATGTCATTATTGTCTTCCATACAGAATTTTTACCCCTGTGAACTTTAAAGAAACCTTAAATTCAAGTTACGTATTTATACACGTATGTTTTGCGCCGCTAATTCTCCTACCGACGAAAATTTGATTGCTGTTTTGCTTCTGGTAACTTCAATTGTAAATTTAAACCATATAAAGAATTGTTTCACTAGCATGAATTTTATTTTGTTGTGAAATTTCATCATGTATGTGCTGTAACGACGTTGAATATCTAGAAGTTAGCCAACTGGATGAAGCTGTTTATGTTGGTGAGGGGAGTTGAAGTAGAGTAGAGGATCGTAAACTTTTGAAGGTAACTTGTTCAAAACAAGGCTAATGGGCAGCGTTTGAGCCTTTTTGCATTGCATTTTAGTTATGTGAGCAGAGAATTCGAATACGGCCTAATGCTTGTTTATTTATTGCTTGTATTCCTAAACCATGCTCTCTGTATGAGGCAATGTAACTTTTGTCTTTCTTGCCACCATTTAATGAACAGTGAAATTAGCTCAGATGTTTTGTCTTCAGTTTCTAGGACTGTATTTTTGATGCTCCACTGCTTGGACCATTTATTGTGCTGCGGCGTCACGGTCGATGTTAACGGGAGTTAGAGTCGTGATTTTTCAATTATTGTGTTATAAAAAATGTTTAAGGTGAGTTTTACGTGAATGCGCTTTTCATTTGAATTCTCAAAAATTTTTAAACGGCTACACGAGTTGGCATTTGAGAGTTCTGCTAGCAAAGTGTAGCAGAGGAAACAGGAAGTTGGATTCGTGGCAGAATTGTTAATCAAGTCTCAAAAATATATTGATACGATACTTTTCCATGGCCACCTTCACGTGTCCATAAGTTTTGTATATAATTATTCGACCAGTGACCAAAATCTCGTGAGTTTAATGACTTCGCTGTCGAGCAATTATTTGGTGCCAGGAAACGATGTTCGAGGCCTTATGATTGACGATTTGTTAAGAAGAGGAAGACTGATGTAGAATGTTTAACTTGTGTGAGTGGAGCTCACTGCAGATTTATTGTAGCTCTCTCTTACACCTACTTGTTGATCATGCCTCATTTGGAAGAAATCTCGCCAAGAGATTTTTAATTATTCTAAAGCAGTAGCATTTTGCTGACGAATTAGCCAGCCTTTGAGGAAGTTGTTTGATTTAACAAGTCATAGCTGCGACTGCTTTTTTTTTGTGAAACCGTTACCATGAGGCTGCGTTCAATCGGTTGTTGTTACAAGAGCTGCTATGGATAAACTTGGGTGAAACGGTCACACTTTTTGCAAATTTTTATTTTTGTTGTTTTCAGGACGATGGCAAACCGTAACAGTGAGATATAATGAAATGTTGTTGGCATAATATTTCGTGATTTTATACCGGACTGTCGGTATAGAATTCTTTAGTAGGTATTTAAACTCATATTGAGGTGTGGTGTGGGTGTTGCAGGTGACACTGATATGTGAAAATAGATTCGTCTTTGTTTCCATGGTTGTTTTTTATTTCGTTATTTCATTTCGTAAGTAAATTAGAAGGTATGTTAAGTGTTGTTCTAGTAAGTCAGGGGAGAGTCCGGTAACCATCTATTGAACGGTTAGATAGATGATCTTCAATTTAATTAGGGAGCAAAGCTGATAGAGTAGCTCTGTTCGATTTATACTTGCAGTTGGTTGTTTCTTTAGAAGAACTTTATGATTTTTATAGGATAGGAACTTCTAGTGGTGATTTAAAGTCTAGAGGGTAATATAGTTTTTGCATTCAATAATTGCTTTGGGATAAACGGGTAGCACAGATTTCAGATGAATTCTTTAGTCAGTTGATGATTAGTTTTCAACCATAATGGATTTCGAACGCTGAGGTTGTTACATAAACGTCTTGATTTGAAAGTGTTTGAACGGCTGAACTTGGGAAAAATATCGTTTCTTCTTTCACGGGCTTTTGTGACCTACTTTCCGCAGTCTCTTCTATGAAGTTAATCAGTATCCTTATTACTAGTCAACTGTTCGCTGATGCCTTTCTCCAACTTTCTTCATCTATCTCCGTGTTTGTGTGACTCATAAACAAAATGCTCCCGAAAATTTTAACTAAAAAACACCTCTTCTTTATGAAGACATTTTAATCTCAATGTGACGAATACGAAGGAATAGAATGTACATATAAGAAGAATGCATCAATTGTGTGAAGATTACATTTCCGGGTGAAATAATTTGATTGAGGCCTTAAAAGAAATTACAACTTTCTAAGTTCTACAATGCGAATTCATATTTTTGAAAGCGAAATTTCATATTCGTTGTATCTGAACTGAGGAATGTCGTTATTAAATTTCAAGAAGAAAAACACGTGAATTATGGTTGTCTATGTTTCGTCTTCATTTCCTCTTACCTTCTTCAATTTTCTTGCAAGCGTTAACTTATATTTTGTAGTCTTTTACCGTCTGTTGGGAACCTAGCGAGTTTGACGTCAAGCAGAATTCTGAGCTCATTTCCAGAATCTGATTGTGTCGCTCTACTTGAAATTTGAGTCTTGTGGATTCCCTGTGGCAGATCCCCTATATTTCGTAAGGGTAGATTGTGGGACGAGTTTTGATTTAGAGTTCATCAATTTTTATTAATACCTATACTGGATTTATTTAATAATACATTTTCTTGTGTTAGTGACCGATGAGTTATTCTGGAAACATTATTTATCTTCAAAGATAGTCGATTTTGTTCTAAGTTGTTCCTGCAGGTGTAGACTTTGGTTGTGGTGTATGCGATAATTGGGAGTGGACAGTCTCGTTCTGTCCGTGTGGTCGGGCACGTTGGAATAAAATTAGCCTTTTACCTCCTGATGGTGACCTCAGACAAAGTTACTCAGTTCCTCCATTCTGGGGAAAACGTAACAGTTTAGAGTAATTTAACTGTTGGGATGGGAAGTACGGTTATGTAGAAAATCTCGGGTAATCAGTGGCATTTACGAAACTGTATTCAATGCTATGAAAATCAACACCACTTTTTCGTTACTCACCGTAAGTTTATGCCAACGACATTTATTTCGGCTTCATATACTGACCTGCGTTTAAGTAAGCAGAGATTTTCTTTTCATTGTGCCATTCATTTGCTGAATAATGAAGGCTTAAGTGGTATTCGTCAAATATCGCATGGGAGCATTTTATCTTGGCACCGCTACTTATTTCTTTGTTGAACATACCTCGCCAGGTTTTGTCAAATTTTATCACTGGAAATGGACAAGCACTAACCTCAGCAGAAAATGGCATATGTAAGGGCGAACGCAGTTATATTCTAGCGTATTAATAACTTTTCCGTAGTAAAATTCCTTTGCCAACAGTATCCAAGTTTTAGGAGGTAAAAGGTTAAAATCTGGCGTGTAAGCTGCTACCAACGAATTTTCTCAAATACATTGGTTTGTCGGTACGAATTTCTTTTATATTTATTGTATATTGTGTATAAATTCCATTTTACTTTTATACTTGCGCGTAGTTACTCTAAAAAAAACAATTTACTAATTATCAAATTTATTTTGGTGTTTACATGATTCTCAATTAAGTATGAAGGTTATAATCATGAAACCTTGGCGCTTTGCTATGAAGGAAAGGAAGGGCAAATACACGTGTCGGCCTAAATGAAGTACTGCTTCCAATAACGTATAGTACTCTATAGTGTTCTACTAACAAGTGAATCTCATGTTATAGGAGCTCATTGTCTTTCATGAAACGCGGTGGGGAAAAGCGAAAAATTTTGTTGGACTCTCATTTTGCTGAGCGGTCTTTGCAAGCAATCCGTGTGGCAGAAGTGCAAGAGATAATGCTGATGCTTGCACCCTGCAGCGGGCGTAGCCCATAGAGAATAATAGGGCTCGGTTTGTCTATCGTATGCTACGGGGACTGGCACCCCCAGTGGCGCCCCGGTTAGGCTATCTCAGCTCAAGCTAGGCCTTCAGAACTTCGATCTTTCACGCCCAATGTGCTATTTTCCATTTTCATGCCATGTTTTACTGATTATTCTTTATCGTTTCTTCCTCTCTTTTTTCAATTTGCTGTTTCTAAAGGCAGGGAACTTGTGTGGGAACTCGCTTGTGCATGAATTCCACGTTTTATGAAGTCAGTTTTAAATGGGTTCTTCTTTTGGAATCGCATTCCATGTGGCTGGGACGTTTTATTCTGAGTAATAATCTAATCTAATCCTGGAGCGTAGGCACGAACTCGAGCACTTACCGAAATGAGTAGGATAGCAGAGCTCTATTTGGACGAGGTGATGTCATCTTATGTCACGGACTGATCGGTTCTACAGGGTCAGGCAAAATGATCTGACACATTTGTAAGTTTAATAAAATGCAAATGAAGTAAAGAAACTAAAAAGTGTTTTTATTCTTGAAAAGTACTTATGACATTTTGTTTCATTATGTTTTAAGAATTAAATAAAAAAATTAAATCATTATTGTCAGATTCGTTTGTTTTGATAAACGTTTCCACAATGAAAGCCCGATGCTCACCAGTAATATCCATGGGAGCAACTGAAAAATAAACAAAAAACAATGGCATTATAAAGAAA
Source organism: Orchestia grillus (assembly GCA_014899125.1). Classification (NCBI taxonomy): domain Eukaryota; kingdom Metazoa; phylum Arthropoda; class Malacostraca; order Amphipoda; family Talitridae; genus Orchestia; species Orchestia grillus. Next base: position 21,902 of record VOMN01003873.1, read on the forward strand.
CAAAACAAAATGACATTCTATGTACTTTTCGAAAATAAATACTTTTTTCTTTACTTTATTTGCCTTTTATTTGACATACAAATGTGTCAGATCATTTTGCCTGACCCTGTATTAAGCATTTTTCCCCGCCACAAACCAACGCTCTTGTTTCCCTTCGATAGTTCGGTCTTACCTTTTTACTCTCTTGGCGGTGTGTTCTTCTTGATCGTGTGGATGACTTTGTGCACGCGTGTCTTCAATTCCCTGGCTACTTCATTCTTCGAAATTGTTCTCTCATTCAGATACTCCGATTTTTGGACACCCATGAGAGACGATAGATCAGAACACTATTGACAATACTGAAATTTTAAGAGATTATTGTACAGAAATGTAGAATCTCAAATATGACTTGCATTACGTCGAAGGGTGAAACGAACAAGGCGAAAAAACATAATATCGATTGTATGTTGACGTCTGTTATTTTGAAGCGTAGACGAGCAATTTTCAAGGTCAGTAATATATTGCGGAGTACAATTTATAGTAGCGCTGGAGTGTTCAAATCGCGACTACTTATCCTGATAACTTTTGTTTGGAACGCTTCTAGCAGCTGTAACTACTATAAGTAGTTACACCAGTAACTACCTCTGCTCAATTCGTTTCTGATGATTTGTGTGTGAGGGCAAGAGTTAATTTGAATACGATTCACTCACAGTATTTTGACGTAGCTTGGTTGTTATAATTTCTCTTCCGGTAAATATCCACAATGTTTTGTTGTAAGTTTAACTTGCCTTAATTTTCTCGCACGGTTTTTGCGTTGCATTTCGGTGTAACTCGATAGATCTTGGAATTTCAGGGATTCTTCTGCAATCGTTGAGCCAAGCATCATCGGTGGGGGACTCGGTGAATTTCACCTACGATTATATGTCACGTGATCCAAAGTAATTCCTGAATGTATGAAGTTTCATTTACCTCGGAGATCCTAACTGCCGACACGACTGCTAAGTGATATTTAAGGTTTAATTAAAAGGTGGTCTCTCCTGCAGTAGGGTCAGTGACTTCAGTGCCAAAGTCGCCTGACTGATTTTTCTTCACATCTTATTTGAATACAGATTCTGTCTGTTGACAAATTTCCACCTGAGTCAGTTTTCAGGATAAATGGCTGCCCGTGTGTGCAGGAATAAAGTACGAGCGTTTTAGGTAGCTGTGGTATGTTACGATTACTGCGCTCTGTTTATATGCAAAGTTTGAACGTTTAGAGGGAAAATTCAGTTAAATTGAAGTACAAAAACTTTTCAAGTCATTCAAAATGCAGATATTACGATAAAACTCTCTTGCTGATCAATCTACGACAGCTTCCTACAGATTAGTTACCTGCTCAATATTTCCTCCAATTGTGGAACATATGCTGACGCCACGCTCATTGCACCGATTCGCTTCAAATATATCGTTTCCTGTTGCTCGTTATCTTTTAGATGTGTCGTCTGAATGTTACTTCATAAATTTCTTCAAACATATATCAGTTTTCGCGTAGACCAGCGTTTTATACATCTATCCACCGTCGCTTACCATGAAAGTTCAAAATTCGGGGGCTAAATAAAACCGATTAAAAAAATACAGTTTACTCCATTAAAGGCTCACTATAGCTAGGGAAAAGTACCATGGATAGACACTAAATAAATTAAAGTGCTGCGTAGATGTGCTGCTTTGTTACCGCAGCAGCGCTGGCTCAATACAGACACAACTTACCTTGGCTACAGCAAGACTTCACTAATTTCAGACAAGCATCACGGTACACAGAAGTCTTTCTTTCCTTTGCTATTTTCGCTCGTAACTAACTAGGTGAAGTCACATTTTGGAAATAACGAAAAACACAATACTGTCATCATAAATGTAGCTTCGGTATTTCTAATTCGTTCATCTAATATTTGATACTAATATCTAAATTGTATATATTAGCGAACCACGAAATCTGGAGTTTAAGACGACGAGATTGCTCTCTCAAAATAAAAATCTTGTTGAGTTTTCAGAAACGGAATGAAAGTTGCTTACAGGAGAGAATCTTATTACATTGTACAGCAGACGAGCGATGCCAACACAACCGACGTTCACAGCAGCACAATGAAGAGTCGGCAAGAAGAAAATTCGAGCTATATTGGTCTCCCGATGTGATTGGGATTATTTAAAGGACAGCCTGCGAAAGTTTGTGGAACGTGATCAAGCTTAGTAGAATGTTCAAATATATTCAGCTATATATATTAGAACGCAGCTACAGAATTCCTATTATTGTGTACCTAAACACTGCGGCTACACTTCCACTTCGTAAAACGTACGATTGATACAAGTTAATTCACGCTATAAAATCCAAGATAATAGGAATGAATGTGATACCAAACGCTGCAGTGTTCTGTAGGAGAATTCATCTTCGATAAGTTCATGCTAATATCTACCTACGCGAGTTCTCGATTGGACTTAGCTAGTTTGCATTTCAGATACTGAAATTCTATGCCCACTGCGACACACTACCGCTACCACTATCTCCACAACGTTGGTGTGCACGCTCTTGACAACCATTATACAGTAAACATTTCATGATATCGCCTGGAAAAAAAGGTGTCAATGTGATGAAACACTTTGGCTGCCGCGCGCATATCTCCCACACTCAGGATGTGACATGCCGGCGGGTCAGGCAGCAGGCAGGCAACGAGTTAAAACTAGAGGCAACATCTGAAGCAGCCTAGCATGTTACAGGCAACATCTGAAGCCGCCTAGCATGCTAGAGGCAACATCTGAAGCCGCCTAGCATGCTAGAGACAACATCTGAAGCCGCCTAGCATGCTAGAGGCAACATCTGAAGCCGCCTAGCATGCTACAGGCAACATCTGAAGCCGCCTAGCGTTAGGTCCCTCTAGAACATCCTCGACATTGGGGCGGTAATGTGTCAAGGATCCAAAATTGGATGGAGTGAAGCAACCTTCAAGAAATATCACAAAGGAAACATTGCGTCGGTGCCGTCCAAGTAAATAAGCGAAAAAGAAAAATCTCTGTGCTCAGGAGAACAAAAATAAAGAAAACTGTAATGGATTCTGTGATGCGCGTTTAGTGCCCATTTAGTTTATAATCGTGCACACAGGTAATGATTCGGTAGAAGGAGACATAAACATAGCTCTACAAGCTGGTGCACAAACCTTCGTAAAACGAAGTAAGCAGACGCCACTTCAATACCGATCAGAAGCTTTTCCACTAAGAGTTGTCGAGTAAATTTAATTTCTACCAGCGTTGAATATTTGAACACATTTCAAACTTCTTTCTTTATGACATACTACGTAGCATTCCTAATGTCGACAGAAATTAATGGGTGAAGGTTTAGTTTTGCAGAAGTTAGTCGCACATTCGAACAAAATTTCACCGACCAGAGATCGATATGAATTTAATGGGTTTGACGATGAAATCCAAAAGTGGAAAGGGAAATATTCGTCACACACGTCAAGGGAGTACATGACAAACAGTGTTGTGTAGCGAAGCCGAACGTGAAGAGTACGGTACCAAATACCAGGGCTCAGCTTGAAGAACATTGACAACACGATTCAATATTTAATTCAGCTCGCATGCAAGTAATGCTTAGGAGCAAGAACACCAACGATTTCCCCGATTTCATTTCCAGGTCTACTTAAAGACTGGAAAATTGCATAAGATTTGTTGGCAGGAAAGTCTCATAATTCCAATGTGGAATAATATTGGTCAATACCAAATGCACCGCATCAAGTTAACAAGCGAATGAAGCTATGCAAAAACCAATCGCACACATATTGTAGCTACAGAATGCAGTATCCATAGGCAAGAAGTGATGAGATAACTAGTGTGAAAATGACCAACGTAAGAAGAAATAAGAGCTAACTAAATCATTGAGCTATCCGCATGCACATGTAAAACACTAAAAAAACAAGGCAAGACTTTCCCCACCGGTTATCAGTGACATAAGAAGTCACTACTAGACATCAGAGAAAAGAAAAATAACAAATTTTTCGACTTGAGAACTGACCAAAATTCCTGCAGTACCACCATTTGAGCTCCTTGCCTTTGCCAGCATCTTCACTACAAAGATAGGGTGGCGCTGCTACGTATGTTTACGTACAATATACCATAGAATGGCTACTGGACTGTTAGGATAACGTGCTCGGATAAATGGCAAAACGTAGAGTAACCGATCGCACTCCCCTAACAAATTTGACGCTAGGAAAACCTTCTCACGTGTTTGTCATTACTTCGCAACGTTTACGCATGACAGCGGGTGCCCAGGTTACAAACTTCTTGGCATTCAACTCGACCAGAGCTTTCTCCTCATAACTTCATTCGTTCATTGACTGGTCAGGATTAGTCAGGGTTACCACTGCATTCCTAAAATACCTAACGAGAACATTTTTTGCGTGACATTGACATATTTTCTCCAAAATTCCATTTCGAAAGAATCATGCTTCCAAACACGCTAGAATCATGAAAATGAACAAACATTGAAATGAGCAGAAAATTATGTGTAATGACAATCATAATATATTTCAGATGATATATGAATAACTTTGAACGTAAAATTCCTTCCCTTTATGTATACAAACTTCAGGAGGCAAAGGAGGTTAACAATGCACTTGCGCTCAATCTTACATCAGCTTTCCAAATACCCCACGTTCAAAATCATCAATAGTTATAACAAGATTAAGAATTACTTATAAAAGATTAGAAAACACTTCGCCCTCATCTCCATTACCAACTTTAGATAACAGAATAATATTAAGGAGCTTCATAAGGCTACTCCAGACTCGGTCAAGTTCAGAAGTAGCATGAATCGAATGAATTTGACAATTTACCATTAAATTATTCTTCGTCAAATGTTATATTTCACTTCGCTGAAGTCACAAATGTTTTCGCGACCCCTGACGTGAAGCTCGGCGCAGGTTCCGCAATTACGAGCGGACTGCAGACGATCCAACAAGTGTGGAGTGGTTCACGACCAAGCTTTAGGAATCGAAACACCCCAAAAATAGGAGACACGGTACACTTGAACCAGTTCGAAAGAAAGATGCAATGTCATCCTGGCTCGTGAGGTCACCCCCATCCCAACAACCCTGGACCGACCCTACTCCTAATCTTACCTTCACGTCAAAATAAACGAAGTTGACCCTGCGAAATGGCATTGCGACCAACAGAACACTAATGATCATAATGAATGACTCAAGATGAAGAAAACAGCGATAAGTTCCCTCGTCTTCCCAGTAACCAGTGGTGAACAGGCGAGACTTCCTCAAGACGATTACTTTTCAGGCCTCATTATATGTATTATAAAATGTTATGTGTATAATGTAACAATTACATACATGATGATGATAATGTACAAAAGGACAGATACATTATAATGATAATGTATATAAGCATCCATTATACGCATAATACTGAAAAAGCACACTCCACTCGAACATGAAGAGTGCGGATCATGACTTCGCCCACGTGGTATGAGGAGCGAGGATTTAGAACAAGAGCAATTATCAAAATTAATACACATATCTATATATATTTGCCCTAAAGAAAGAAGAAACGAAAAAAATACATATATACCGAATATTAAGATTTCTATTTCATTTTAAATCGTAGCATCAATTTTCAAATGGTACATGGATGCAGCTGGGGAACCAGTTTCAGTAGCACGGGGCACAAAGATAAAGAAAGGAGGATACGAAAACATTTTACCGTTTTTTCGATATGGCGCATCATTGAACAGGAACGCATGGGCTAGCAAGATTCACATACTGATGAAATTACTAATTTCTGCTCCAGTGGCCACCTCAATTCTTGCAACACACGACCAACCTCTATTAAGCATTTCATGTTTTTGAATCCCACGAACCTGTGCAAACGTTTACACATGAACATGAGAAGAAGATAAAGGCCTGCTGTGACCTCGATTTTCAACTGCACTTTTGGTCAGGAATGGACCAACTTTATATAGCTGATATCAAAACCAAAAATCATTCGACGTTTGCGCATGCGTTACCACAGATATTAGATCACAACAACTAAATTCTGACCAATGCTGTCACAACAGTTCATGCTAACTTCGCTCACTGCCCAACCCCCTCCCCCCCCGGCATTGAGTAAGACCAAATCCAAATGATAAACGGGATACAATTATGCTCGGCTGTGGACCGTCGCTACTGCAAAGAGCGAGCTCAACACAGCCATCAGATACAGATACGTAGGGCTAAATATCGGTACGAATCTCATACCGAAAATTTTGGCAGATATCGAGACTTCAGCCAATATTTAAACAATGTGATGATCATCACAAAAGAGAAAATGAGTTGGTACCTCTTTGCACGGTTCTTCTACAGGTTTTGCCATGAACAGAAAACAATAGCAGTTTTCAGCAATATTATAAATTATCGATAATGTTCAATGAACAAACTCTTAAAGGAATAGATCATAATGATACATACTCGTACTCCTAAGCTAACCAAGGTAAATTTCGTTGTAATTCAAAGACATAATAGCGACGGGGTATATTAAAAGTAAATATACGATATTTCAAACAATTCAACGTGACGCCAATAGTCACAAATAGGGTTGCCTTATTCCACTGCTTGAAATTAAACATTCACAATTACCCTTCTTTAAAACTATGACATCCATACATACCTAGTGATTCAATTCCAAAGAAAGTTCTGTACAAGAAAACGAGTGACTGTATTTAGAACATACAATGGGTGAAAAATTGCAACGCCTGTCCAAGGAACTGCAAGCAGCGCATGAGAACAGCACGCATCACAATTTGAGAAGGTTCATTTGCACGACGCATCGACATGGCGAAACAAAAGCTCGCGAAAACTGAACCCGATGCGTGAATACTTCGCACTGTCACCATGATAGGCCCCATGGAAACGAATATGAACTGCGAGATTTTGGAAACAAATAAAACGTTATCCAATTCCAATTAGTAATTTAACAGAAGGTAGGTTTACCATCACAATACCCAGACGAATACAGGGTTCAAAAGAACGCTGAATGCTACACAACGCACTTCAAAATAGGAAAAAAATGTTTTAGAACTGATTTCAGTCGAGCAAGTAATACAGCGAGCGTATCAAATTCTCTGTAAGTTGACAGTCAGAAGCTGGCTCACTGGCATCAGAACTAAGTTTGCTACCCTAACATGTCACAGGAACAATCGGCGAACAAAATTTCAAATAAGAACAACTAAGATGGTAATCATGACTCACCGAGCCACTTGTTCAGTAGCGTCCATGAGTCCCAGGTTACGCAACAGCTGCCTCTCATCGATATCTCTCAGCTCATCGTCATCGTCAGCGGTGCCGTACGAGTTCTCAGAGCCGCCACTGAAACCATCAAGATCGCTGTCGCTCCCCAGATCGTCCGTGTTATTGCTACGGCTGGTGCCAGGGCCGAGATCATCTCCACCAACTGCACCTTCTCCCATTGCGTCCCCAGCATCAGCACTGAAGGAAGGCGCGCCTTCACCACCCTCAGCGCCGGGGTTCGCGTTCGAGCGGTTGTGATTGTAGTTGACCAGACGCCGACCCACGAGATACTTGTCGTTCTTTATGTGTTCGTACAAGCGAGAAAACTGAGCGAGCTGCATCCGCACCAGCAGCATCGACACGCCGATGAACAGCATCGCAGGGTAGATGCGGCGCTTCACCAGCACCTGCCAAGACAGGGGCAGAGTTAGGTTTTTATTTCAACAGGAGTGATACTAGACATGGGTTTAAAGAATAACCGTAAAAATGGAAGTCGAAACACAGATA
>VOMN01003876.1:0-16076 GCA_014899125.1 Orchestia grillus
CACACTCGTCGCACACTCGTCGCACACTCGTCGCACACTCGTCACACGTAAGTCATATTGCTATAACGGCTTAATGAGGAAGAACAAATGAAGCAAATGAATCATTCACCTTTCAACATCTGGTAACGAATGTGACGCATAAAGCACCTGTTACAGTTCGAAATTAATTTTATTCTGTTTGGGTGGCTCTCATTACGCGGAAGTTGTCTATCAAACATTGTCCAGATCGAGTATGCTTGCTGCAAGAAATTAATTCAAAACGTAAACGCTTATCGTACAAAAATTGAGGTTTAAGGAAAGGTAATTCTTACCAGGCAGGTAGCAGAAGGCAAGTGTCCAGAGGGCGACGACGGCTATGACCCTGTTGAAGTTTGTGTTGAACAGAGTGGTCCAGTTCTGAGTCCAGTCTCCACTTTGGATGTTGCGGCAGATCTGGAAGCTGCAAGGAGGAGAAGTTGAGTTACACTACCTTCGTGGAATTGTGAAAAACTGTAAATTTGATATAAATGATATATAAAAATCAATGATCTGGTTTCACATAAAGCTAAAATAAGCTAAAATACTTCATAAGTTCGTCAAGCAAGTACGTGCAATATCTCTTAGCAATTTGCACTGTGCCGTATATATTTTATTGACCACAGTCGCACAAATCCCTACTGAATGTCACGTACACGTTGAACTGGGTTATAATTTTCGTATGAATATTGCAAACGGTGGTTATTTCCAGTTGCAGAGGTAAATAAATTTGATGAACAATTTTTCACTATTATATCTAGAAACGTCTGACGCCGCTCCTACCTGAAGAGAGCAATGATTGACACAAAGACGAAGAGACCAAAGACGACAGCGACGGGCTTCTTCCAAGAAGGCATGAGCTTCAGGGGAATGTCTTCGATGTCCCTCGCCGCCTTGATCATGCCCCAGTCAACTGGGGTGAACCCGCAAGCTCGAACTACAAGTGCAACTTTAGCTCTCGCGTCTGGGTCGTTTCCAGCGATGAAAACCTGAAATGAAGCAGAAATTGATCACGTAAATATGCTAATTAATTTTTGATTAACTACATTGAGTGCTGGCCTTTCTATTCCTGTAGTGCAGGAACAAGTAGGCGATAAATAGAAATTGCCCTACTGTACAGAAATATTTGTAACGGTCCGAAACTTCAAATCAAATTATTTTAGAAATTGTGATGCAACTAAATGTTCCATCCAGCATGGAAATTTCTTTATCGTATCAAACGAACACTAAGTCCCTTACAATTATTAACTTTACGGAAACTGTTCCAGCTCATTGCGTGTTAAAACACTCAAATAGTTATCAATCGTTTTAATATAAACACCATTTCATTAATTATAGAATAAAACGTTTTAATGCACCATATATCTTCTTTAGCCTGAAAAAAAATGAAAAGAATTTATAGTCGCATTCCCATATGCGCAATTGGAAAATAAACTGGGGACAAAAAGAAATCACAAGAGAAGCAATTCACAAGTACATTCCTAAAATCAATGAATTAAACAGTTCAAAAATTCAATTAAAAGATTTCAGTTATTGCACTGCACATCATACGTGTTGCACATAAAAGATTGAGATCAAATGGATGGGTCCGGATGAGCGCTGCCATAAATTATAAAGAATTTCTGTTGAATAATTTAAGAACGTAAACGGTATTTTCATTAAGATATGGTTCAAGTTCATGTATACGCAACACTTTTATAATTTGAATATGTTCTCTCCCAGCAACGTTGAACAAAATTTTAGCATTAGGATACAGGTCATCATTAGAGGGCTCACAACTATGGTGAATCCGAGAGTGATTAGAGATGGAACCTTGGTATCTATATGCATTTAATTAACCGTCGCCCGAGCTTCATTCTAGTTAAAGCCAATGTGGCAGTTACTGAGAGACACATTCTCCCTCGTTACAATCAAACTGATATATCCCATCAGCTTCTTTTAAATTATTGACTGCTGATCTGGAAATATTATCATCAAACGGTGATTGGAAATATTTAAAATACACAGAGATTTTTATTTTTATACCGTTATCAATCCGTTTCGCAAAAGATTTTATTATATTTTTGAAAACACGTTCATATATTTTGTAATTCGCATACATTTAATTTTCATGAAATACGCAGATATTTAGGGAGTTAAGGCTATTGATATTGCCATTTCTAAGAATCCTATAAGAAATCTAATAATTTTATCATTGACTAAGGTTTTGGGAAAAAATTGTTCATTAGCAATGGTTTGATTCGAAGTATTTCGAATTAAAATTTCGACTAGGTACTACTTTATGAACTCTATTCAACAGGGTGTTAATAACTCCTTCTTTATACTCGTGCAGTACCTGCCACATTGGCGTGACTACCATGACACTAAAGCCAGGGTTAAATTCTTAAAGTACCAAGGTTCCATCTACGGTCACCTTTGGATTCACTATAGTTGTAAGCCCTCCCATGATGATCTGCACTAAAGGGTGGAACAGAGTTGGTAGGAAAGAACATATTCAAATTATAAAAGTGTTGCATATCCAAAAAGTTAGACAATCTCCTAATGAAAATATCGTTGAATTTTACGCTCTAAAATGATTCTAGAGAAATCCTACATAATTTATGGCAGCGCTCATCTGGGCCCCTCCATTTGATCTCGATCTTTTGTGCGCTTAACATATGATGTGCGGTGCAATTACTGAAATTTTAGAATCGGATTTTTGAATGGTGTGATTTATTGATTTAGGAATGTACTTGTGAATTGCTTTTTGCTGTGATTTTTTTTGTCCTTAGCTTCCATTTCAGTTGAACGTTTACGAATGTGACTCTAAATTCTTTGTGTTTTGTTTTCAGCCTGAGGATGATGTTTGATGCATTGAAATGGTGCATTATATATTAGAAAAATTGTTTTATCAAAATAATTTGAAATCATTTGAGTGTTTTAACACGTCATGAACTGTAACAGAACGCTGAGTCTGTTAGGACGTAGTTATGGTTGAGACCATTTAGAATGAACTATATACTTGATTGATACGATTGATGAAGTCATTCGCAGCATTAAATACCATTATTTCTTTTGACACAAAAAATGAGACAAAACAAATTGAGAAATTTGATTTACACTGCTTCTTAGTCGAAATTGTTTTATAAAACTAAATGCAAAGTAGAACCTTCCTTTGAGAGTTTAGCCCTTTGAGTTAAGAACATATAAAAAGTTTTGGAAGCTTACTCGAAATTTAACTTCGTTTTTTAAACATAACTGTAAGTATCCAAGAGTTCAAATGGTTAATTTCGATCAGAAGTTGGTTCAGTTAGCAGAACATAGGCCCAGCTCCTGTTTTCCTGGTTTTCAGTTCCCTAGCTGGGAAGATGTGAATGTATAATTAATACTCAGCAAATATTGAGCTGAGACTGAGGAGTTGTGACTCGATTAACTGAATAAAAAAATTCATCATTCGGCCCGAGAAGTTTCGACTGGACGCCTCACCTCCTTGCTGCCCTGCAGTCCACCGTTCTCTAGAGCGTACGCAGAGAGAACGTTGAAGCCTTTCACCACGCTCGCCTCTGGCACCAGCCCCTGCAGATACTCCGCGTTGCTCCGGTAGCTGGAAGTAACGGTCAAATACTTTCTAGCTTTTGAAAATAACTAAGGTGCCAATAACTTGAATGCAGTTTTATGTACTAGGATGGGAAGTTGAGCTGTCACGCAATGTCTGTTTATGAACCAACAAAGGTTTCGAGCTCCAGTAAAGGTTTTAAAGACTTGAGCATTCACTCAAATCCTTTCTTAAAGGTGAGGATTATTTAGAAATTCCAATTCAACCACCATACAGCGCTAAAAGATATTGCAGTTAGATTTCAGACATATCTTCCAGTCAAATTCGTATTTTAACACACGTCGCTAAGTTAACATTCCATCCTTAACACCTCCACACCCTACATTCATACACAGCAACACACAGAAAGGGCCATGACAATCGTAAAATACTTCGCTGCTCCCCAAAATTTTAGCGTCAATTCACGCGAGAAACAAGAACTCACTGCGCTCCCTTCCTCATTTGAGTGTTGTTGGCGACATCGATGAGGATCTTGCCCTTAAGCTTGGCCAGGGGCAAGTCGTCGTAGTGGTCACGCCCCACAGCCACCACCACCATGCTGCTCGCCGCCAGCGCCTCGTCCTGGTGCAGGAGGATGGCCCCCGTCTGCTTCACCAGCGCTCTGCTCGTCAAAGTCGGCGTATGAGACAAGCCGTGCGTTGAGGTAGAAGTAATTGTGCGAGTGGAGAGGGAAATAAAGATACGAGTATGTGTAAGGCACATTTAAAAACTTCTCTGATGTTAACATACCCAAGCTATTGCGTACGGGGGCTATTCGGTGGTGGAATTCAGGTAGCATTGACGCAGCAGCGTTTACTCGCAATACCAGCTGTATATCACCATTGCAATACCAGCTGTATATCATCATTGCAATACCAACTGTATCTCATAATTGCAATAAAAGCATAAGCCACGACCTGATTATAGCGGCGGCACTGCCACACGCCGCACGTCATGCAACAATACTGAAAGGAGGTGGCAGTAATGCCGCACGAAATTTTAATGCTGATATCACAAATGCGACAAAATTACCGCTTCCAAAATATAATGCGCAATGGCCCTGTAAGGGGAAGGGACAGAGTTCTAGAACACGCATTAAGTTATTATTTCAAATTTAGAACAAAATCCCAATTTTAAACGCTTGCCCTTGTCATTGCATTTGGTTTATTCAAAAACCTTTGCAAAGTCCATTTGAACTTACAATGAAAATTTTAATCAGGTATATTATATCAATACGTATGTAGAAATGTATTATATAATTTAATAAATTCATATATTTATATTCATCGCTAAAAATCCCTCATAACAATCGACTATTCTGAAAACGAAAAAAAATTGTTAAACGAAGACGAAAAATTGATTTTCTAAGAAATCAATAGCAGCTGTTCTCTTCCTCGCATCAAACAGGATGTTATATGAACAAGGCTCAAATTAAGCTTCATCAAAATACCATCTGTTTCAAAACTGATTCTTTGATATATTAGCTAAATTGAGGAAGAAATTAGCAACATACAAAAGCACATTTTCCAGAGATGAACGAACTGCACTATTCATAGCAGAAATGAGCCAGAAAACCTTTGAAAAACAACAAATATGTTGCTCCTTTTGTTTCAATGGAGTGTGGTAACAACTGAACACATGATTTTGAGGCACCACAAAGACTTGGTTAACACGAGTCAGGGCCTGCCGCGGTGGCGCGATGTGCATTCATCCAGAAACGAGGACTGGACAGCCAGACGAACTCGTCAAAGCGAGAACGACATTAGCGCTTAGCGCCTGAAAATTGCAGCAGAAATATGTAGACCGGGCGATCACGCCTTAAAATTGTAGAGCAGAGGCTGGAATCAAGCGAGTCGCAGGACTTACGCACGAGAAATATAATTGTGGCTTACCTGGGCTTACTTTATCTGGGCTCACTTTACCTGGGCTCCCTTTACCTGGGCTCCCTTTACCTGGGCTCCCTTTACGTGGAAAAACTTCCGACGCAAACTTCTGAGCTAGATAAAAGTGCTTAGTTACGTAACAAGAATTCATAGAAACGATTTCGAAGTATCTTCAAAACTGTACCAAAAAAATTCAAGAAATGAAAGAGTAGTCCTAAAATGAGGTTTCGTTAGGCTCACTATAATGATTAAGATCCTAATTAATAAACCTGCACAATCTAATTGATGTCGGTAAATATTTTTTGGTCATTTTTTCGTTTTATTTTGTATTCGTCTGATACCAATTTTCTGTTGAAAAATCCGAAAAGTCACTTTTTTCTGCCTCAATACGAATGTAGAGCTTCCAAAATGTATTCATTCACTCGGCGATTGAAACAGAAACAGACAATACTCATGCTGCGTGTTGAAAATCGGCTCCGAATCGTCTTGCTACTGGTCACGGTAATTAACCGACTTAATGAAGAATTTTCTAGCGCTCAGGAGCAGTGGGGGGCGGAGTCGGACCAGGAACGCTCGACTGGTCAAGCACAGGGCGATCAAGTTTCACGGGCTTGCGTCTTCGACAACGATCGAAAACTAAGGCATAATTTTTCCAACTTTTGGTAGCTATTGACTACACAAGAACACGCTAATAGAACGTAACTCGTCATGCTTTTCATAAAACTTTAGATGCTAAGAAATGGAAAATGCTAGTAACACAGTCTGTAAGTAAAGAATATGCAAGGAATGCATCCCCATCCATTTGACAAGTGAAATCACAAACTATTAAAACTGAACAGTTTTGAGCATGTTCAACTTTGACAAACTTTCCAGCACGTCTCATTTCCCCTTTTTAAACAGCCAGAAAACCTAGCTACAAAGCTTTATACCAAGTCAAACCACTTGAACACACATAGAAGTGAAGTGTGAATGTCGACAGCTTGAGTAGGACTTCCGATAAGCCAAGGCCATCGTACGCGGCTCTGCCGTTTCGAAACAGCGTTGTAGACAAGGTGCTATCCAGCATTGTTTCCAATTGATGGCCTATAGAAACTCATCGCAAGTAAACACACTTCATTTTTATGACTCACTACCATGCAGCACTATTTTCATTCAATAAGGTGTAGGCATTGACACCAGTTTTAACGTTTTTTAGCCATGAGATGCCATTGCCATGCATTAGGTGATGTACATGTACGCTTGTTTTAATGCAGAATTTTATGGAGTATGTACTATGACCTGCAGCAGTTTAAGGGTTATTAGAGGAAGTCAATACAAATTCTTCATAATTAACAAGCCCAGGAACAAATAAGGAATAAGTTCAAGATTTCACTCGCGTCACAGCACAAGATACTTTGCATTTTACGTGCAATTAGGTGCATGCGATCTATTTTTTTCGCAGGAATTGGCAATGATAGAATTTCACTGATATTGCAATGAAAAAATATATGGTGAATTAAGAAGCACCTACATTTTGCATAGAGTTTTGTGAGTCAGGATTTAATCATTAATATTTTTATTGTGGTTGAGTTGAATGATGTTCTTCTTGTGATGATGTTAAGAGAATGCTAGTTTTTTAACCGGAGAGTGAGTCTCAGCATAATAGGAGTTTTTCCCTCTCAAATAAGTGCTTCGCGAAAAAAAATGCAGGCAGAAAAATCCCCAGATGGCAGAGATGATCACCGTTAGTTTCGAGCAAAGAATGTCTCAAAGTGCTACGTTTTTACCCTCAGACGACTTAACGGGAAACTCTCAATTTTATGAGCAAGCCCACGTCTTGTTTCAGGACTTTTCCCGAAAAGCTCATGAATTCTTAGGAATTTAGACCGTTAGTTTCACAACAACAAAAATATTATTTGCACTAAGTTAGTAAAATGTCATCAAAAATTCTATTTCAGTCGATGCGCTCAAAATAGCGTTTATGTCTGCAAAACCATACCATACAAGCCAGTACAAAGTCAAGTTGAATTTCACATGAACAGACTAACTGGAGGGAAAGATCGTCCGTTGACGAGAATGTTCCGCTTATCGTGACAATTCCGCACTTTTGCTTCGGACGTTCTGACCCTTCGATTATGCATTCAGACCTGCAGATTCCGCCCGCTGCATCCGATATCTTGGCACTCTGCGTTGCCCGTAGACAAGAGGTCCAACTGTTGCTCCCGTGCGTAGTAGCGAGCTGCATTTGTGCAGAGTTGCTGCACCACACAGCAGCCTATCGGCTACGCGCACTATTTTTAGTTCTTATGCGCGGAAAAAGTGCGGTGAGCAGGTTTGCGAGCCCACGGCGAGAGCGATACATTAAGCAGGCCTTCAGATCAGGGACTCATTCGTTTTTCTTAGACCGTTCAAGGAGAGGTGCATGAACTGCACTAAATCGAGCATTATTTTTTAGCAATCTGGAGTTCAGCAGGAAAAGGAGAATAGTATTTTACGAATGAAAGTTTTTCAGATCACTGAAGCTACAGGAATATTGTACAGCACATATGTGCTTCAGTTGATTTACGTGTTGGAGCTAATTCAAAAAGGATAGGGATCGAATCAAGTGCAACAATGAGAGACTTCACTTACTGAATAACCTTTAACGCTCTTGCCCAGCAGCTGATTATGTGTCGTCGCTCGAGGGGTTAGGGGACGGGAGGGCGGGGACACATCTGATTCTATGTTGCAAAATTGAACACTGATGACGTTGAAAAAAATTAAAAAGTAGATGAGCTAGTGCTTTTGATGAATATGGATTGAATAATTTGTTGTTTTTGTTCTAATGAAACACCGGCAGTAAGCACTGAATGCGATTTTATTGATGCTATGCTAATGACTATACCGGCGCTAGTAAATAAAGAAATTTAAAGCAGCTTGGTAAAACAAATTACCTTTCGCATTACAAAATGGCTTCATTTTTTCAAATCTTGGAAGAGTGTGAAATTTCTCAGAGTTAGAGCCGAGCTCGAACACACCTCAACGGATACTTCAAAGGTTTCAGAAGACCATTAATCCCCCAAGATAACCTGGGGACCAATTCAAGGTTTGTGCGTTGCACTCGGACACGGCGTTGACGAGACGGGGGCAGAGAATAAAATCCTAGCTGCTGCCGGTGACCTTCAATTCAGAGTTCAATAATCTAAACCTTCTCAGACACGGTTCAGGAGACAGGAGATATTTTTCACAGGGAACCGACATTTGCTACTTCATGTCGCGTTTGAAATGTTTGAGTATAAAACGTACAAGTTTTTTAAATTGAATAAAACGAAAACATAAGCCAATGAGGCCGAATGAATCAAAGACTTGCTGAAACAGGATCTCTTCCTGAAACACGATCTCTTCCTGAAACACGCTACAATGTCAAAGCTAGATGGTAAATTTTGGAAAAGTATATTGATGAAAAATTCAGGACTCAGCCGCTACTTCCATTCAACTAAGACAATTATCACCAAAATTTCGTAATGTGAAATTGAATTGAAAAATTTGAAATAATTGAAGGACATGATAAAAGCTCAAAATTTTCAAGTGAAAGAAGGCAGAACTCGCTGCAGCCGGCAAATGAAACAACGAGAGCATCCCAAAGAAACGAAAAGGTAAACAGCAAATCAGAAAGAAATAGAAACGATAGCATTAATACATAGGGTAAATCACGAGAAAAAGAGATAGAGAGAGAACTGAAAGAGAACAAATCATACCTCGCAACTGAACCCACAACAGACTTTTGCAGTTAGCATCGCATGTTCTCAATTCAAATTTAAGGAAAAATTTACCCTAGGGACGCAATTCTTCGAGATACACTGACGAGCACAGTGTAGCTACATTCAGCATCTCATGCTTCAGTGTCCCTCATTTGCAGGAGGCGATGCATTGACAGGCAAGCGGTGGTCCTTGAGGGTCGTTTGCTATTTCCAAGGCAAATTAGACAAGACGAGCCATAGAGCCAGGGCTCGCAACATCACCGCGTTGCCGCCTGGTCTCGAATGTGCACAGCAGTGTGGCTGAACGAGGATTTAGTCAACTAAATACAAGGACATACGTAAAAAGTCCTGAACCACGGATAAACCCGCTCTTCAACTTCGTTTTTGCATCACAAAAGAACTTCAAGGTTCTTACAAGAGGGTAGCAAGGGCTAAACTGAAAAAGAATGCGTTGTTCCTATCAATTATGTCCCTGACACACGAATTAGGAGTTTAATTTATCGGAGTTTGTGACAAGAACATCGAATGCACGGTACCTCACACAGTGCTTTCATTCTTCAAATCCTTCCGCCGAGTTGAAAGCTCTGGCGAGTTCAAAGAAGCGGAAGCGAGTAATTCTCGCAGTACAGACGAGTACATCGTAAATTGTTTATTACAGCGCACGTAATAATACATATGCTAATTAGTAGGGAGTACAATTAAACGTCAGTTAAAGCACTAGACAATTATTATGAGTAGAAAAAGAAATAAATATAGGCAGAGAAGTATCACTACAGATACTTCTCAGCATCTTAAACGTAAAATGTAAAAAATGACACGGCACACAATCATCCCGAAGTTTTATTTACTCAAGGAATATATTCCGTTGAAATTTAAAATAATGCAATGTATAATTTCAGTATCCTTTTAATGTGGCAAATGACTAGCTCCTATTTTTCTCAAAGGACCGATTCATGAAAAGAAGAAAAACCGAAGAATATGCGTACTGTGCACTTTCATACATAGATTTGATCCGTGCCTCAATCTGTGTACATATTGAAGGTCGACACTTGGTGTTGTAACCATCTAGCTTATAGCAGCAACACCACGCCTAACACGCCGATGTAGCTGAGGAAATCAACATTAAGTTTAAATTATAGATCCTGCTCAGTGCACAGCTTCCACATCGTCGCGAAGACGAAGTCCAATCAAGTGACGATAACCACAACAGCGAACTCTCACTAGGAAGCGAGCATCGCAAACATCTATTGTTTCAAGCCTCCCATTGTCACACGGCAAATGGCGTTGTAGGGGAAGGGAATTAAATCTGGCTCAACACCATGAAACCTCAGGTGAATGTGATCTCACGCTACAGGTGAGATCACCTAGAATAAATGTAACATCAACCAATAGTATGCAACCTTAACAGCATCCAACTTTGCGCAACAGAATGTAATAACAATTGAACGCAACACAGACCTCACTTGAGTTCAACCTCATTCAACAGCCTGCAACTTCAATTTATTGCAATCTCGCTTGACGGTATGGAACATCAAATGAGTGCAGCCCAGCGCACATGTCTCGGGGCTGCTTTAAACAGTGCAACCGGAGGAAGTAGTTCAACTCACAAACTTCGATGGCTTGGAACATTGTTTCCAATTTTACAAGATTCCTTATGGGTGTTTCTACAGCGATAACTTGAAACCCGAACGTGAGTATGACTTGCTATGGCATTCTGTTCTTGAACTAGAATTGCAATGGGAAGTAGTAGGAAGGAGTAACTCGATTCACAAAAACGTATTTAAAACGATGATTAGAAGTACCCGACAATGGGATATAAAAACATAAGTTCCCAATCGATGAGAAACATCCATCAAACGGGTTTTCATGAAGCGTTTCAAGGCAAGTGAGTACAGTTCTAGAAGTCCCTCGTGCCAGGCTGCCTGTCTCTTTACACGCGCGAGAGGTTACGTAACAGGTAGGATGACCTCTCGTTTCATGGCCAAGGTCATAGCAGAGGGGGTTGAGACCTGGGCCATTGGATTAAAAACTCCCAGACCTCAATGCAGCTCTTCTTTTCAGGGTCAGAGTTCGAAGCAAGCGTCGTAACGCACGGCGATGTGGTGCGGTAATGGGCTTCCTTCCAATTTCGTCTGCTCATTTTTGAGTAATGGGTCTATGGTCTCGCAAGTATTTTTTTCAAAAGGTAATCTTCTTTGGTAATTCGTGGGATACAATTCTAGTTCGACAGCCGGATGTGCTTCTTAAAGTTAATCGTTGCTCCTCACACTAACACAGATTTTTATTTTTTTTCAGCACTCGTTCAACCATAGCTGCACAGCACGGATACGAAAACGGAAGAAATTAAGAAAATTTCCGAATAGAACCAGTAATTTTGTGGTTACAAATGACATTCCTTAGTGACGCGGTTAAAAATGAGCACAGGTAGTCCGAGAGTTACGGCAGAATAGACTGAACAGGATGAGGTGGTCGTGAGTTGCATCGTCAGACAATAATGGAAGTTCAAAAGCAGAATGAAAATTTGGTGCTTCTAGCGGAAAGAATAATTTGAGGATATATACATGTACTTTGGATGAAAAAATACACTACATAGGTATGATCAACAAGGCAATTCAAATTCGGGTCTTATCCAGACATCATGGTAGTATATTTATAGATGTTGTATTTCTGTAGCTTTCAGCGGGAAAATATCGGCGAACTAATAACATGAGTAATAAATAAACCGATCTTGCAGGTAACCTGAGTTTTAGAGCAGCTTTTACGCACACTGTGCGTACTTAGATCTCTCTTAACGTACTGAGTGTAAAAATTCATGGTAAATAATGATCATTTCGCTTCCAAATAATTCACGAATGATCCTGTAGTCGTCAGTCAACATTTCAGTAGTGTATAATTTCAGGCAAGTTTACGGAACCTTCTAAACTTTCATCGTCATGTCAATACACCCGTTAAATTAAAACTCTGCTGATAATTTTCTCTATCTAAACTCTAGCGCAATATGGATAGTTCTTAGATTATAGTACATTATGGCAGCACCTTTTTTGTTCGAAGTAATCGTAGTGGTGGTGGTACAGATTGCAGCGCTGCAGTGATTCAGCTAGACTACGACGCACCGAAAGAGAAGGGAACATTTGGTATGAACTGTAGGAAACTGAGGATCTAAGCAGACACTGTGTTCCCACACAGGGTCCCTTGAGCATAGAGGCAGCAAGTTTAGAATGATGAGGAAGAAAATAAAACATAAATGGCGAAGAAGGTATGAAAATTGAAGGCGTGAAAACTGAAGGAAGTAAAGTGGGAACAAAACACAAGAAGTCGTGAAGGTCTATCTATAGGTAAGTTAACAGTGCTCCCTGGGGTCCCAGTCCTCATAGCAGACGATAGACAAACCGAACTAAAACCTAACCACGTTGCTTATTCTATAGGGGTTATGTTGGAATGCTATTCTCGTACGCGCGCGACATTTGTGAACGTAGAAATAAATACCCAAGTATTTTATTACACTTTTTCCTCATTACATTCTACTATAATATATTCCCTGTAGCATAAATTCAAATTTCACTTCGATCCAGCTTGACTCGGATGTTCAGGCGATTGCACAGAAACCATATGAATCAAGGATGCACGAAGAAGGCGCTCTCACCACATCTACATCACACTTCATTTGTAGGTGCCTGAGGACCGCCGACACTCCCGTCACGACAACCTTCCTCCCTAAATCTGGTACCTGGCCCAGAATCTGGAGAACGAAGAGTTTTTTTAGTGTTTAATTCCAGTGATCAAGGCCGAGAATCTCGAGAACGCGAGCGTGTTTAGTGTTGAATTCTAGGGATTGAGGCCCAAGTGATACGATAGTCACGATTCGAGAGGATGATGACAGTTATCCGAGTCACGAAATAACCCACACACGACGGTCTCCAGGTGCCTATAAACCGAGTATAATAACTAGCATGGAAATGAAAAGAGTAGTGCAAATACATGGCGCGTCTTTTTGAATCCAAATGTGTACTGTAACAGGATATTTTGAACAAGATAAACGTGTTCTCTACGAGTTGGTCCCCGAGTATACATACCAACGAAACAATTCCACTGTTACGTACTGGCTGGTTAGCTGGTGCCTTAAACTCATATAACTTGAGTTTTAAGAGAACACTCATATTTGAATATTAAAGTAAGTAAAAACATTAATCCGAGTAAAGAGCGGAAGAGCAAACATGATTGACGCATGTCTAACTTCAAAATGTGAAAGAGTCTCCGCATCCAAATCTAACCTTGCTATGGAACAACCTGAGTTTGGAGTTACATAACGGAGGGAACGCGTACACATACGGCGCACATCGGGTCCATCTGTGTAGAGATATATTAAGTTTCTGTAAGGAACATATTCTCAAAAAAGTGATTGGCAACTTAGCCTTTGTATGAAATGACTCGAGAATAAAAATTACTCGAATTGGGTTACAATTATTAAAAAATGATAAAATTTAAACAAGGCTGTAATTTTCAAGTGACAAATTTGATGGACACTAAACAGGTAGCAGCAATTTTCAGATTACAGGAAATAATCAAATTATACCGAATAACAACGGGCACAAGAGGGTTACAGCGAACTGTTGGGCAAGTTATCGTTCTATTACGTACGGAATAAGAGTTGGAATCGAGTGTTCAGTTGTTGGAAATTTTAATTTTGTGTTACAATTTCAGCTACAACATTTCCAACATTTGAATATTTATAAATATGTCTGCTTACAGTAAGTATATTTAGTTTTGACGTACCAAATACAGCCAGAAGCGTAATAGAAAATATTTCCTCTCAAACCGTTTAAATATTTATAATTTCGCGAAGATTTTCTACTTACTTGAGATTTGACTTCGGTTCACTTTGATATAGTTAAAAATTCATGCATGGGGAACAAAGAAAAATAATTTTAAAAGCACACCCACGTTCTTTTAAATGTCAGCGTGTAATTACGACGCTTGGTAGGCTATTCTAGGGGACAAAGTAAAACGTACCTGTCGATATCAGAAAAAAGTTAGGTACAGTTTTATAAATATCTTTCCAG
Organism: Orchestia grillus; assembly: GCA_014899125.1. Taxonomy (NCBI): domain Eukaryota; kingdom Metazoa; phylum Arthropoda; class Malacostraca; order Amphipoda; family Talitridae; genus Orchestia; species Orchestia grillus. Next base: position 14,252 of record VOMN01003876.1, read on the forward strand.
GAAATGAACTATCATTTTAGCCCTCGGACGAAGCCTACTGAGAGCACATTGTTTTCGTTTGCGCATTATACAATATACTAAAGTAGATACTATAACTCTTAGCCGCTTACCCAGCAGATGTTTTGATGAACACGGGCCTTAGGCAGGGGATTTTGTATTATTTTCCTGGTGCATCAGTGCTTTCAGACATAGTCGGTTTATACCGCGAGATTGAAAATCAATTTGTCGAGTTTACAGGCGCAATGTTGAGACATGCAAATGAGATCAAAAGGAGTTAACTCATTTTTGCCGGAGAAAGGGTTAAGTGAGACCAATGAAGCTCAAGATAACGGAGATTCGAGATATGGCTGGCAGCAGTCGCCACCAACGCAACTTACAGGGAAATCCCTCGTAACCGGTTGTTGGGGCCATCATCTTTCTCTATTTTGTGTTCTCTGTACCCGATGATAAAAAGTTTCAACATGATTACGTAACCACGTTGAACCAGGTTTCGAAATTTAGAACTTTGACCGCGAAGAGCGCCATGTATGGTACACGCGATCATTTAACCTTTCGTAACGAAAGCACTAATGTATATGAATACAAATTTTCAAGTTTTCATAAAGTTTGTGTTCATTACTCGAATAAGCTAGTTTAGATTAGGGGGAAAATGAATAAAATATCTAAATGTCAGCAAAATCCTTCAATTTTAAACTCACAACGGAAATTTTTGTCGACATGAAATATTTCCTGCGTGGAGAATCGCAGTCTAAGTGTTAAGCGTAGTATATCAATTTGGCAGACTATAGTGATCAGATGTAGTAAAATTGAGATGTATACAATTACAGGTTCCAAAGCTATAATTTTAGAGAATAACATAAATACATGTGCAGAAACCTCGGATGATTCCTGAAGAGGCTTACATAAATATATGCTATTACAATTACTTCGAGTATAATCCTTGAAAGGCTAGAAAATGCCTTGGAATAAAAAAATCAAACGTAAGACCCAACACAACGACGATAAAGTTTATTAAATGCGATTACAGAATCCTGAAACATTCAGCTGGAGTAAGATGTGAATCAGATATTAGACAACTTCCTAAGTGAGCTTGAGTTGCGATATGAAACTTTAGACAATTTCGCTGTAATGCAAGACCACAGAGGTACAAACTATCCAAGCAAGCGAGCTGGACACAGAACAGGTTTACTATCACAATAATCAGGAGTGGAGCCGACACTTCTGCTTCTGCTTACTTAAAATAATCATAAGATTATCGCGATTTACATAAGTGCGACAGTTAATTACCCCAACTGAAAGTTTGACATTGTGTATTGTAATTCTCGAGTTCATTCTCATTAGAAGAAGTTTAACAAACTTGCCTTGAAATGAGAACAAACTTTGTTACGACGATGTTGCTTGAACATACGCGACCTTGATCAGTTAAAAAGACATTTTTGCGCTGTCAAAACATTAATTTGGAGCGAAATCAAAATCTCGCAAATCTCACGTAGTTTTTCATGATTTTCACAGCTTGCGTGGAGTATATGAACGTGACAGTAGTCAATGCAACGACATTAGACAAAGACTGATAACATCACTTCTCCTTACTGAACTCACATTACCACATCGTGGAGGTAAACCAAAGTAGGAGTGGAATCCCAAGAGTGTAGTCTGAATTAGCACCTACATGCACCTGCGTACGCTGCTGGACGCGCACTTAGGAAAGTCAACTCACACGTGTTAACCACAGCACTCCTTCGTTGCGTGCTTGGATAAGCGTTTGTTGAACGGTGTACGGCTGAACGGTGTACGGCTGAACGGTGTACGGCTGAACGGTGTACGG
>VOMN01003876.1:16149-102084 GCA_014899125.1 Orchestia grillus
CGGTTGAACGGTGTACGGTTGAACGGTGTACGGTTGAACGGTGTACGGTTGAACGGTGTACGGTTGAATAGTGTACGGTTGAACGATGTACGGTTTATTCGTCACAACAGTCGCAGCGACCAGCTACGAGTGCTATGGTGGAGGTCAACCAGGGCCTGTACACGTGGACGAGGGAGTGTGATGAACGAAGAGGCGCTGCATCCCACTTGAGCAGAAGTCAATTGTTTTCAGAGTGTCGCTGAGTTCATCTAAAGTTCGCCGTAGGAGTTGTGATAAAGTCGTCGTAGGAGTTGTGATAAAGTTAGCCGCAGGAGTTGTGATAAAGGTAGCCGTAGGAGTTGTGATAAAGGTAGCCGTAGGAGTTGTGATAAAGGTAGCCGCAGGAGCTGTGATAAAGGTAGCCGTAGGAGTTGTGATAAAGGTAGCCGTAAGAGTTGTGACTTTCCACCAGCAGGCAGAAACCCAACACAGAGGCGTTCTACGTTGTAGATGACATTAGCGAATTTGGGAACGAGTTTTCCGTGTTCGCTTAAAATGTTGACCTCTATGTTCTATTGACGATAGTTTAGAAACAATATTTGATTTTAGGAACTTTTAATAATTGTTGGTTTTATTTTAAATAAATCAAGTTTGGTTAAGATATTATTTCCTGCAAATTTGTTCAAACAAGAATTCTTATCCAGAGTCGGTGTAATCTAACACAAGACTGCTTAATTCGTCGGAAATCAGAGTAAAAAATATTCGAGACTAGCATTTCCATTAATTAAATATCACGAAAATACATTGCTTTTATTTCATTGCGAAATAAATACTTCATCTTTTTTAGATACTATACTAAAAAGAATCGAAAACGCTTTCACGTACAAACTTAAACAGCATAGACTGGTCACAAAATCCACTAAGGTCAAATTGTTAACTAACAAGCTAAAGGTTTCTATTTTTTCAAGTTTCCAATACGCGAAAGGCGAGCACAACCGCAAGCGGAGTGACCATAAAATTTGGACTCGAGCGTGACCGAAATCAGCAAGATCAGAAAACTGCAGGTCATTTTGCTTGAAGAGTTACGCTCTCCTGGCTCAAACACAGAGCGTCAAGCGAACAAGCCGAAAGATTTAGCGATAAAAATTCGCCGGACGAGTTTACAGTCACGCTGGGGTCGGTACGAGCCGGAAGCGCCAGGACGCTGATGCACACCAGCTTCTTGCCGCACAGGAAACCTTTTGTCATAGGAAGTTGAGAAAACTGGTTGGGATGCTACTTTATTTTTTTTGGCAATTCGTTTCCTTGACATTGCTAATATGGAACTCTCAAGCTACCGACTTCATACGATCTCCCTTGAAATGACAGAATATGGAGAAGTGTGAAAGCGAATTAAATTGTTTGTAAACGTTAAATTCTAAATCTAAACTTCAACCGATCGTGAGGCGGACTATGACGAGCGTGATTTAGATTCACAATCATTGCAGACATTATGACAGGAAAGCAAACCTAGGGGAGGCGTTTCCAGAGCTGTTACCAATCACCTTCGACTCGATGGACCGAATGATTCCGTAGATGTAAGATTTAATTAGGTCAAAACGATGACTGGCACTACGTACGTTCTTAATCCTTCATGCAATACTGAATGCAAGCTGTGATTATGTATTCAATATTCCTTGCAATAGCATGAATTGCATCTGGGCGTCCAAACGCGATGGTGTGGGCGTTGAGGAAAAGAGTAATCCTAAGTAACAATGGTATCCCAATAAGCAATTTTAATTATAGGATCCTCAATTCATCTTCAAGCCATTTCACAGCGTTAACCATCAAATACGCTTAAGAAGTACGTAATCTCGCATCACTGGAAAATTGCCGTAGAAATCAAAATCCGTAAAAGCTATGGAATTATTTTCATCTTATTACTTTAATCAATAGGTGATGAAAAGCATTTCTATTTCACTAAAACTAAGCGAACTAAACTAGGCATACTTCAAATTCCTTAGGAACGATTTAGTCCTTCGAATCCTGGGCAGATAAATAGTTCTCCAAGTTCGTTCACAATTTGACAGGTATCGCGTACCAAGTGAAAACTAAGCTGAGCCTGAGGTGTCCTGGCAGGATTAAAAAGGTTGAAGATGGTAAATATTTACACGAGTCAGAAACCCATGGACAGATCTGTCTGCCAGAGGCGTCCATTGATGGTCACCGAGTAAGCGCGATGCATTGTGTGCAGCTCTGCACCGCCATTAAGCACAGCCTCGGTGGTGAAGAAGAGCTCTGAAAGCGGCTATTGGCAATGTGATCATGAACGGTGCAGCTGCGGTCGTTTCAGTGGATTTCGAGAAAGAAGAGATCGTCTCGAATAGCATGCTATTAGGGTAAGCTGAAAGTCAAACTGATATTTACTAAGGAAATCTGAGGACCTAGGGCGAGATAGTATTAATTTTGTTCATGCTGGCGAAGCGAAAATTTCATTTCTTCAAGCTTGTTTCCTTGTGGGTTACAAATAACAAACGATTTATATTTTCACTAGTTATAAGTTTCAATATCCCAAACACGATGAAAACATGAGTTCTTCGTTGTCTTCACATTAAAATTCGTTGTAATACATGGAATAAAATCACAAAAAGAAGAGACGCCGATCTGAAGTGGTAACAAGCGGCAGATATTCTGAAGCTCAACAGATGTGCAAGTTTTACTTTCCCCGATCACAGGTTCAGCGATGGTATTCAAGCTTGATTAGTTTCGCTTGAAGGGGTAACGGAGTTCTCATGTAGGTTTTTGTAATGAAAAAAGTAAACCCTTCTTTTTATTAGACAAAGTAAACTAAAACGGACTTCAAGTCGGTGAAGCCAGTTAACAATGGCATCAGATTACGAGATTTAGGTCAATACCTGCAAGGGATGGAAAAGATCGTAAACAATAGCGACATCATTTATCTCTGTGCGGCTAACGCGGTGTTTCTTGCAGGTCAACAAGAAGGTGCAAGTGAGAAAACAATATGAATTAAGAGAACAACTATTAGGTTCTTACGTTGAAATTCTCAATCATGAGTATATCAGTCTCAACTTACGAAGGAACTTTCAAAGTCAACCGCATGGAAAAAAGAGGGGTGGAGTCCCAGCGTGCTGATGATAGCTGCCAGTGGGGCTTGAAATTAAGACTTGTGAACGCTGCAAGATGCGCACGGCGCTCATTTGAACGAACTCCGCTCGTGTGGAACGCCCGGTAAAAAGTCATGAAATATTGCACAGCAGGGCGAGAACGTGCTTAAGCACCAAAATAGGTATCCGAACTCGATAAATCTTTCAAGACTATGAATAGAATCCTCGCGTTATGTAAATTCTTATTTCAGTGTACGGCAACGGAACAAGCTCTACTGTACGTGACAATTTAAACGTTTCAATCCAGAGCGCAAAACAGTCCGGTATGTCCAGCAATTTTTGTTTCAGTATACGATAACATCAAGATGTGAACTCTTCAATTCAGAGTTCAAAGAGGTCCGTTACGTCTGACATCGAAAGTTACGATATCAGAAGTACCAGATGCTACCTACCAATGGATGCACATGAACTACTAAATGGCTATCATGTTATAACATGACGAGAATAATTTTGTTGCAACGTAGAGAACGCCACGTCACTCTCCTTGACGTAACACACAGCACATGACGCTAACGCTTGACGTCGCTCGCCTCCAGAGCGCAGGGCGGCAGTGAGCGTGACATGAACACCTCGTGTTACTCAATTCCTGCTCACAGCTGCGAGATCAATCTATCTCGCACGTCGATACATTAAAATGCCATTTAACAATGCAGGTTCTGGCTAAGAAAGTTTCTTCATTCGATTGGAAGCTAGGTCAGTATCGCAGCAACTAGGGAAATTGGGCGGAACTCGCCGATTGATTTTACGCTTTGAATTTCGTAACATGTCTCGGGGAATCCAGGGCGTTTAGACGTCGTGTTCTGGAAACTTGAAACCTTGCAAAGCTCACTCATTTGTTCTGGGAAAGGGTTTCATTTACCGTGAAGCATTGGACACATTTCGATAAAAATAATCCTGAAAAGGGATGGAAATGATATTTGAAATATTTCGATAAAATTATACATTACGGGAGAGGTCCAATGGCAGCGCTTCCAGTCCAGTTTCTAAAGGCGTGCGTGAAACTTCCTGTAGTTCACATGAACGTTAGTTCTAATTCAACTACGTTTATGGTCGCGAAAAAGTTTCACATCCATCGAATTACGGCTACTTGCGTTACAAAACTCCTTCTCTACGCGGTTAGCGATATTACGTTGCAATGCACGATGGCGGTACTGGTTACCCTTACTGTTCCGAGGGCCCCAAGAAGTCGAGTGAAATTTAATGTATCTAACCAAGAATTGCAAAATTCGGAGCGACCTCACGTCTTTAGTGGAGAAGCAAATGTTCAATTTTCTCACATTGAAGTGCGGGAGACCCGATATTGTCTGGTGGAGTTTTTGTTAGGAGGTGCAAACAAATTTCAAATTTCTTACGTTTAAAAAAAACATCAAAAGCCATTTAAGAAAGTCAATTGACAGACCTATGCACTAAGCTCTAACTTCTGTATAAAAAATTAATTCTGAAGTATTATTTTGCCCTTTTTTCGCAGCTATAACGGTAGGCCTAAATCTCGCACGAATCGTTCTGCGGGACCATCGGTAAATATTTAGCGTACCTGTTCTTGAAAAAAACTGGGAACCCAAGACTTTATTTCCTGGTTACTTCTGACGGAAACAGCATTCGATCACACGGCTCGGCGGGAAAACTTCATAAATCATGAAACCGTTGCCGAACAATAACATGCCTCTAAAGTCCCGGCCCTACGGTACCTAAAAGTCTTATCACGCTTTACCGTCAAACGGTCGTTCACGCCCGACTATTTCATAGCGGCCCTTCACGCTGTTCTGTTCCGTAATGCACCAAAAGGACATCTGGAGGGACGGCCGTGAACCAAAATAACAGTCATGTGGAGCTGCTCGAGAACAAGATGCACAGAGTAACCTACGAACATGAAGCCGCTGACTTGTACAGGAATGATGGCCCAGGATCCATAAAGCTCCCAGTTGAGGAAACATTAAAGTTCATTTATTCAAGTTTATTCAGCACAAGTTGTATCTGTTAGCTGGTTGGGGTATAGCTATAACTAAACAGGTAAATTTGTATTTTTGTTTCGGTTTTAGCCATCGCTTCATAGTAGAATTAAGTTCCAAAACTTGATATATCGATCGATTAGACCAACAATCTTGACAATAACTCACTCTAATCTAGAAATTTAACTCGGAACCCAATTTCAAGTTAAACGGTTCCGTTTTGATCCTCCAGGACACTCACGGGCTGAAACCGAAATCAGTTCGGAAAGCTACCTAGGTTTTAGAGCTTTTAGTACTTTGAAATATCTTGACACCGAAAGTAAATATTTAAAGAATGTGAATTAAAAGTTAAAAAAGAAAAAATGATAAGTTTTGATAACGTATTACTCCAAATATAAATCACATTTGCCATGTAAATAATGATGAAGGTCAATTGCGTTCCTTGTCGATGAAGTTCACTGCAAGTAATTAGGGTTACTTTCCCAATGTCCACTTAGCAATGAGTGCACTTGGGAGATAGAAGATGCATCCCACCATACAAAGTATCTCAAAAAAATGTATACCTCACTTTCAAGTGTGAATTAGAGGGCTCCGTGACGTACTGGTAGCGTTATGGCCTCGCAACTGAGAGGACACGGGATCGAATCTCGGTTCAGTCGAGACATTTACACGTAGCCAGGGAGTATTTCCCTTGGAAAAAGAAATTTAAACCACACATTCCTCACATCCCTCACCACGCCAGTAGTTGTAAGGCATTGAAAACCCAACGATAAAATGTATTGGAATTAATAAAGGTTCAAATAAAATGGACCCCAATGTACCGATTTCATCAAACTTGGTTTCATTGGATGCAGAAATTATGAAGGGTGCTGTAGCTGAGATCAATAGCGTGCTCGAACTCAGATGTAATTATGGTGAATAAGTATGATAACAGGGGATAAAATTATTATCAATATTATTACATTGCAATATCTAGCGGCGTTTTACCAATTATAATTACTATTACGATAACTTAGTTCCATCTTCAAGTCCAATTAAGATTACATAAGTAAATTTAAGTTTCTCCGTTCTATACACGGCAAAATAAAATTTACCTAGAAAAAACAATACTGAAGTTACATTACGCGAAAATATATGCTTGATTGTTCAACAGCAGTACACTGAGATAAATTCATCAGCGAAAGTGTAACACTTTAAATACATCTTTTTGCAATATATTATTTTCGTGCCTCTTTTTAGAAACTTTCATACAAATAAAATATTCCGTTATAGACAGCTGAAGTAACCTGGACTCGAGATCTTGGCATGCATTGAGCTGCCGTATGAGGAGTTCATTTGTACAGAAACCAGATTTCGCAAGAGGTTTTAACGCTTCATGACTGGGAAAAAAATATATATTACGTTCCAATGAAAATTTGGAAAAATACATTCGGCTTACACAATTGACATGACAAAAAGAGATGGTGGGCCTGGAGGCTATGGAGCTTAGAACTGTTAATACGTATCAGTTAACTACAGCTTTCATCTGAAGGATGTTATCACCACAGCGTAACCTTGTAAAGACTTCGTTTTAGTGGTACTAAAAGAGCGTCAAATTTCAGAGACTTAGTCAGCACGAACCGCTTTTGCTGTCAAGTGCCATCTTGTAGTGATCAAGAGGTGACGTTAAATAAATCAAGAAGAAGCAAAAAGGAACTTGTTCTAAGAGGTCAGCCACACGGGGCGCTGGAGTCGCCCAATTTAAAGAGAGAACCAGAGAGAGAAAGGGAAAGAGAGAACCAGAGAGAGAAAGGGAAAGAGAGAACCAGAGAGAGAAAGGGAAAGAGAGAACCAGAGAGAGAAAGGGAAAGAGAGAACCAGAGAGAGAAAGGGAAAGAGAGAACCAGAGAGAGAAAGGGAAAGAGAGAACCAGAGAGAGAAAGGGNAGAGAGAAGGTGAAAGAGAGAAGGTGAAAGAGAGAAGGTGAAAGAGAGGAGGTGAAAGAGAGAGGAAAAGAGAGAGGAAAAGAGAGAGGAAAAGAGAGAGGGAGGGAAAGAGAGAGAGAGAGAGGGAGGGAAAGAGAGAGAGAGAGAAAGGGAAAGAGAGAGAGAGAGAGGGAGGGAGGGAGAGAGAGAGAGGGAGAGAGAAGCCAAAAGAGAGAAAAGGAAAAAAGGGGAAAAAGAAAGAGCCCACAGTAGATTTATGCGCGAAATATTGTGTTAATGAAGGGACACCATACACACAAACCGGCGGCACCCAAGTGTGGCCAGGGCATAAAGGCTCAGACATTTTCAAGATATTCAAGATAGTATCGCTGCAGTAAGACTGCCACAGCGTAGTACTAATCCTTCACGGTTCTCTGCCGAGAAGGGACTAAATTAACAATTCCTCAACTCAAGGGGAGCTCACGAATCTTGCAATTACAAAGAGAAGAGATGATTTCGCAAACTCTGAAAGACAGTCCTGCTAACAAAGTTATTCTAAAGGAAAAATAATAAATTACCATTAAGTCTGAAGCGAGTGTTGGCGTAACCATGGTAGCAGTTATACTGAACTTCCGACGCCGCACAACGTCTCGTTAGCACTGGGCGAGTGTCCTGCGCTCGTTTCAGTATTGAACCCATATCTTCCACTCGTTTAAATATATTTGACTAATGTTCAATAATCGCTCTAGTGTAGGGTCACTCTCATACATTCTTGTCAGAAATAAATTATTATCCAATAATATTACCAGTAATCAAAAAATTCCACCCCTGCAAGAGAATTCATCATAAATAAAACGTACAGACAGTGTTCTTAAAAGCGCTCTTACAAAGTTGAAGGAAAACTGTCAGGTTATTCCGATTATTCATTTCATGGAATGGCGTGGGACCACATTGATGTCAGCTCGTCGGTCCCCGGCAAGAAAACGAGCGCTTGACGCTCTGATCTCGATGAGAAAAAGCGCTCTCAATCTGCCCGCTTTCGCTGAGCCACTCGACCTCTCGTTTTTGCCAGCGCTTCTGCCCCAGGGAGCTCAAGCAAATGGCCCTGCCTCGTCATCATCGCATTGTAAAGAAAAGGTAATGTAATTTTAAATCATGATGGTGGAAATAAAAATCTGGACTATATCTAATAAAAGAATGCAAACACCCGCGAGAGGCTTTGAAGCCCGAGTATTCGAGCTGCATTATTGGTCATGATGAACCAATTACAGCTCCGCGATCTACTTGACGGAAATTACAACAAAGATCATGGCAGTCATCTCGACTTGTTACAGTATGAGCATATGTCAGCTAACAAAAATGTAAGATTATTTTCTCCGTCCAGTGACATTTTGGGTTAAATTACGTCGACTAATCCTTGAACTTACACCAATAAATTAGAAAAAACACGTATTGTTCCTGGAAACAAACGAAAAAGAGCTCGAGTTTTTCGACAATTTGCTCGTGTTTTATGCGTCCCCACCCACCGCTGCGTCGAATCCATGTCATTGGTGGCCGGAACCGCAGGTCCGCACACTGCGCCGTAGCAGCTTCCACATTTTCCGATCTAGAGATGCAGTTTTCCAGAGACAGATCGCGTGGGTCACACAAAGAAGGAGGCTACAATGGACCACGCAGACGAGAGACGAGGGCGTCAGAATAAACGAACTGAAACCGAATTTGTTTCGCTTTGACATGCAAGAGAAACGGTTTTGGGTTACGTAACGTGACCGTGAAGTTCATGTACAGCCTTGCCATGAAGCCGGCAAGCCCGACGAACTAAAATGACCTCTGCACGAGGGCTGGTCCATGCAGAACGTGTGTACTCGTATCATACACGAGAGTGCGTGATAACTGCGCACGCTTACGGCTGTTGTTACACGACAGTTCGTACTCGTCGCAACACCAGCACAAATTTGGGCGGCACGGAAACTGCACGCTCCAGGTTTTGTCGAGTCGATCTGTACCGGCATTGGCTTCACGTTTTCAAGACATTATTGCAAGATAAATGAATAAAATTACAACGAGCTCTGGTGCGCGTGGGAGACATTAAGAGCGGCTAACATGGTACGTGGTTATGCTTGACTTGTGTACTCACTATTGAGTTAAATTCATTAGTTGAAACAGTGACCAAAAAACGTTCTATTTCTTAAAAGGTTTTTGTTCCTCGAAATGATCGTGGGAATTTTGAGACCGAAAATAAAGTTCATAAGAACTTGGCTTTGTCAAGAGCTAGTACGCTGCATGCGAGCTGAATACTAACGAAGGAAATAAACAAAGAAAGTGTGGAAATAAATAGCAAAAACTATTCGGGATACGAGAGGCAAGACCATACCAACTGAGAACAATAGACGTTAGATCAGACTTGTGTTTTGCACAAGAGCGATTGTGCATTGCTCACACGTTCGGTTCTCATTAAACAATGAATGAATGAATTAGTTCACGTCAAAAAATAATGACAAAAAAAGTGAGTGTGATCTATTTCCCTGGTGTGATAACAATTGGAATGCGAGTACGTGAGCTAACACCGAGCTGTTTGAGGCGTAAGTCTCACGATATTGCAAGCTATGGAAAGGATGCAATCAATAAATATCTGTCGATCAAGTGCAGTCATTTAACCTCCATTTCGATGAGTCGTACGGTGTAAAGAAACAAGTGTTAATGAAGATAATTTTTTACAGCTTGCCGAACGTGCTTTACTTTTGGGTAAAAGAAATTATTACGCAGTTTGGTGCGTCCTCTTCCAGCATTCCCATTTCGCATCACGATTATCTAGAGAGCGCTCAATAAAACCTACCACTATTTCGTACGCGCGCATTAGTAATCGTGTACACTGCTACAAGTATAGTTTTACACTTCGTGTTATAACTGCGAGAGCGTAACCACGTGTGTGAGGTAACTCTCAGGATGACTTCACAGTTTTACTTTGACTTTGCATGATCTGAGAAATTTTTTCAACAGCAAGGAGCTGTGACAAACTTTCGCTCGAGAGGAGAAGCGACACTTTCCATCTAGACCCACACCACGCATTTACCAGATGACTCAGACAACCTTTAACTACCTGTAGTTTCCGCTCTATCGCTTCAACGCCGCTGCTGTCCAACTGCATCTCCTCAAATAAACTTTGACGAAACTCTGGAAGATTCCCAACGGATCGTTTGTTGTATAGACTTGGCGCCGGCTCACACCCTAATTTCATCCCATTGAAATTGCAATGCAAATTTTAGCGATCATCTCACTTGAACCCTCGTATGAATTTCAATTGCTATATCATTGATAGGCCCATTGAATAACCCATTATCGCCACTTTCATAGCTTAGCTAACAAAAATGGCAAGCTTGCCGATAATCTTAGAAATTGATTTATTACCGTACCTGATCATGACCATGCCCATATTTTGAAGTTAATGATAGCTAATTTTCTTGCATGGTTCAATTCACAACACGCACTTGTACCGTAATTGCCGATACCCATGTCAACATAGTCCAATTGGCGAGACTCATGTCAACATAGTCCAATTGGCGAGACCCATGTCAACATAGTCCAATTGGCGAGACCCATGTCAACATAGTCCAATTGGCGAGACCCATGTCAACATAGTCCAATTGGCGAGACCCATGTCAACATAGTCCAATTGGCGAGACCCATGTCAACNCTCGCATGGTTCCACTGACAACACCTCGCATGGTTCCACTGACAACATCTTGTATGGCTCAATTGAGACTATCTTGAATAATTACATTGAAACTATCTTGAATAATTCCATTGAAATTACCCTGAATAATTAATTCCATTGAAATTACCCTGAATAATTAATTCCATTGACATTATCCTAAATAATTCCATTGAAATTATCCTTAATAATTCTAATGAAACTATCTTGAATTCCATTGACACTCCTCGTACAGCTCCATTGACAACACACAAAACTAATATCACGGACAATACCCAACAAAAAATAGGAGCAGTTCCACTGCCAAGCTTCTCCACACTCCCAGTGGTATTTATCTTTCCCAATCAAATCCGTAGAGCTCTTGCATCTTTGGACTCATTCGTCCAGTTGACAATGACTGATGCTGCGCAGGAGGCACAGCACTGGAGGCACAGCACTGGAGGCACAGCACAGGAGGCACAGCACAGGAGGCACAGCACAGGAGGCACAGCGCTGACAGCCCGGGGCTTTGCGAACTCGCCAACGTTAACACGGCGGAAGGAAGACTTTCTTCTCACGCTGTTTAACGCTGGAATGGGGTCATCGATCGAAATGCAAGCATGGAATGTCTGTTACTGGCTCCCAACGCCGTTTGCAATTGTAATCATGAAGAAATTTTTTTTAACGTAAAATTTTTTTGCTATTGCTGTTCAAAAGATTTAGCACCGTTCATTGCTTAGAATTTAACGTGAATTTAAAACTACTTTGACACAGTAACAACGATCAGAAGTGTAAAGTACGTACCGATACTAACAAAGCATAAGTTTTACGGACATTTCCCTTGGACTGAGAAGGGTGAACAACTGAAGAGAATCTTTAAACAATCATTCCGAAAACCGTGAATAGCATGGAGTTCATAAAACTCTAAAAAATGAAGACTTTTTTCACCAGAACAATTACCAAACTGAAAATTTTGAGATTATCTATTCTCTCGTGCAACGAAATAAAAGTTATTTAACACTATAGCATGGTAGTTCATTAGAGCGTATACTCATTAACCTAAAAAACTTTTAGCCATCATAATTAATTGGTTAACCTGAAGTGAATAATTGCAACCCACGGTCGAAAAAGGCACAAACTTGAGCGAATTTCAAGTATACTATAAGGCCATACAATTATGAAAGGAACAACAGTTAATATAGTGCTAGGGCAGAAATTCACCAAAGCATAATGGAAACTAATTATACGAAACATTGAAGATGATTATAAAAACCTAACGAGATATAAAAAGATGCCCCTTGATATAATTCGAGAACATTTGTTTCCGAATCTGGTGCAGGTAGCTCAAGATAAAAAACTAACTACAGGCAACACAATTTCGGCTCGTGAAGGATGCTGACGAGACCCACACCACACCTGAGCAGCGTCGACTCCATGAGCGGCAAGACCAAAGAGATTCTTTGAAGGACAGTGATCGTCAGTCCTGCCCCCAGGAAGAATAAAAATTCATAATTCAATGGTTGAAGGATCAGTTTCAACTGACAAAAACATGCCTCACAGGTATTTTGGTGGGAGGAAAATCAGTAAAGGTAGTCATCAGCATCGCAAAACACGGCACACCCACGCCTCTACGCACTTTCTCCACACCGGAGGACCTTCTCGTCAATGGCTCATGTGACAATTGATTACCACAATTTAGAAACTAAAATTCTGAATAGTTTAAAATAGCCATTCAGTTTTACGAAACGTATACACACGTGTGTTATTTCACGTTACGATGTGGACAGGTTACCACAACTGTACGCAAAAATGCTGTCACCCCCATTTTATTAGTCAAGACGTAGCTAATTACGAAGATTTTTTAACGGTAATGTGGAGCTAACGAACTTGAAATAAGCTCAATAGCATGAAACGCCTCCGATACTGTCTCATGCAACTTTGAGCTTTGATGTGTTTTCGATAGTTTTTGCCAACTTTTTACGCGCAAATTGTTGTATGAAAAACTTCGGACGATCCACCCATTTTTAAGTCCCAATTAATATTAGCGCCCCGTCAGTTAAAAACAGCGAAGTAGCAAAATGCAAAAACATATAAAAACTACGGACAAGAATTTTACAATACCCGATTCTTATTTTAAATTTGAATGCTGAATGGCAATAAATTTACTCTGCACATTCTTTTTATTTGCTTATTTTATTTCCATGTAAATCCAACCCCTAAACATGGAAAATCCTGTACTGTGTTCAAAAACCTGACAAAATTTGATTGAGCTTCATCGTCAGTATTTTCTCCACAGCAGAGATGAAGCGTTTAAGAGGACGAATATCAAAGTCGGCGCACGCAATTACCTAAAAATCCTTCAATGACACAGAATTTAAGACCGTGTTTGATCAGCTCTGCGATCAAGAGGCCCACAAAAACAAGCTGCGGGTGACCCAGAGAAAACGCTTCACTCGCATCAGTACAGCTATTAAAACTTGACAAAACATATCCCATGAATCCATTGTCTCTTTTACGAAATCACCAGAAATTCAAAGCAGGAAACTTTTTGTACAATAGAACAGGAACTCAGCGCCTGTGAAATGTAGGATATATCGTCGCACTTCATATTCGTTCATTAAGTGCATTACATGGTTGACGTGAGTTATGAACACGGTAGAAGACCGTCGTGAATAAACATTACGCAGCAGACCATAATTTCCTATTATCCTTTCCTGCTGCACACGGTAGTGCAACGATTCCCACACAACACACTAATACGTTAACCTCCGATCCAAGAAACCTTGATAGGGCTCCTGTCATAATAGTACCTAGGTTTTTGTCACTGCAGATATGCCATGGCATTTTGATTTGTGGAGATCTTAAATATTGATTTGCACCTCCCGATTCGGTGAGGGGAATGTACAGACAATGAATAAAACTTCGATTGATTTATTAGGCAAATACTTATGAATAATACTTACAAAAATATGTTTCGATTATTATAAGTGATATGCTGGTCAACGACCAGATCGTACCGGCAAAGTCAGTTGAAGATCTTAGTACAGGAACATTTTAACATTTGATCCAAAATTCCTAGTTTTGAAATCAATCCGGAACTTGGTACAATAAATAACAAACAGAGGGTAGGCATCGCTTCCAAGGCGATTCCAGAACAATAAGCAATGAATGAATGGTAAACTTGAATTTCTGGGTCAACTACAAGAGCCTTCGACTGTTGCTAACCTTGAACGCGGGTCGTTAGACAGCAGTCTACTTCGACAGTCTACTCGTAAAAATTTATTATTTCGATTGGCAAAGTGTACAGAGCTCGCAAGAGAAAGTGTAAATGTGCTAAATGAAGAGAACAAGTATAAGAGCCAAGTCGTTGGTAAGATAATTCGTCCTTTGAGGGCGGAACTTGCTTCGGTCGCAACCACAGGAAAAGCTAAAGTACACAAAACGTACAGATATGAGTGCCATTAGCGTTCAAGAAGCTCAACTGTAGATTTTCTTGAATTTTAGGCCTTACGGAAAGAGCTCATAGGATTAAATTGGTCTCGCAGTCCAGACGAATGCAATAACTCTGCCCTTACAGGGAAGCCCCTCGCGGGCAGAGAAAACAACCTTCCGTGTCTGCATCTTGATGAGTCGCAGCGCTGTCGATGGCATTTGTGAACCGGGCTCTCCCTAACGGTTTTTGTAGGAACTGTGGTTGATATTCTTGATTACCAGTCACATAATAAGTATTATTGAAGGCGCGCGAAAAATCTGTTTAACTCGAGTCTAAAGCGGCAAGAAATAGTGAGGAATCTGCGTTTGCAGTACTAATGGTGAAGCCTGGAAAATATTACTACTGTAACTGACCCGAGAGAAAGTTCTGAAAGCATCACTGATAGCGTAGAATGTTACGTAGTCTGTTGATCTCATTAAGCGTATTTTGTGCGCATTGTTAGAAGGCTAGGCCTCATAAATATGCAATATTAAAAGAGCTTTAGTGACAAATTTGGGCTAATACATGTATAATCAGAAAGACTTCTAGAAAATGAAAGTACATTCCAAGGAAAAAACTTCGTTCAAAATAAGAATACCAATGAATAATGCTCACTTATCGGGCATTTAGTTCCTTATCTAATATAAGCGCTAGCATGAGCCTGCTGGGCACAAAAAACTAATGAGAATCAAACCAAGGCCGGACTTTAAACAATCTAGTCCCTGTAACAAGTTTTTGCAGCAGCTGCAAATTTAAGCACTTCGAAATTGTGAATGTAACTGAAGAGCGGCCGAAAACATTTACACCCAAGAATACTGGAAAATTTGTTTGCTTTAATTATTTAACAGCGATGAATTATGTGGATTTCCTTGAAGCAGTTTATTTCCTGGCTTAGCTCCATAATTAAAACTCTTTACTTTCAGATTTTTGAAAAAAAAACTTACTCAATCCCACAAAATTACGTGGAAAATAAATCTGCGGTAGTTGAGTTTTGTCGAATTTGTACCAAACTGAACGAAACTTTTGTTTCGGAATAAATGAATTCTTTCTAATGTTAATATATATACTGCATGGCTCAGCTTGATGATCTATTTACTCACAGCCGACTGATCCAGGTCAGTAATTGATTAACCTTTCTTTAGCGGATGCGTTGAAGTAGAAAGAGTTCGGAGAAACAATATTCGTCCCGAAAAAAAAACTTATTAAAAACGGACTATTTTCATAAGAACATGATACGAAAAATTTACACTTTCGTTGACGCAGCTAATTATCTTTGAAAAACATAAAAACTTTGGTACTTCACAAGTAACAATATAAAAACCGACAAACCTTTCTCTTCTAGAGTTATTCATTGACATACTGTAGTCCAAAAGCGTCTGTCTCCCTTGATGGTTCTCGCAAACGTCATTTCTTCAAGCGGTGATGCTCAGTTGTTCACTTTACTGAACTCTACGCTCTCAAACACGCACGAGGGAAAGCCTCCAGCAGATGCGACTCACAGTCCGTTAAGAAAGTAGAAAAAACGAAATAAAACCGTTGAAATGTGACCGCGCATCTGCATTTAGGAATGAGCGTCACACTTTCCTTTGCTTCTGTCAGCCTTTACGTTTGAAATATTTTTTGTCATTTGAAGGAGATCAAAATACAGAAAGAACGCAACGGACGAAGAACGGTTTCACCACTCATGACAATCCGAGATTGCCCCCAAGTCAAGGGTAACTCTCGTTGAGGAGGCAACAGATGGTGCTCAGTGAAAAAACTTGAAGCAGAATCCTCAGGTTTAGTGAACCTGGACTGTGAGGCCCTTAATGCAGGTTTTTATAAAGACTAAGAGTTCTTTTAAACGCCAATAAGTGCAGCGGTGCTTTCAACTGGCACACACGACTGGTTTGTCGCTGCAGCGGCGGGGCTGAGGTACAGCGGGCACTCGCTATTCCAACGCAGGGCAGGGAAAACTCGACAGCGTAGAAGAAAGCGAGCTTACAAACACTGTGTAGACTTTTTACCTCCAAAGAAATTAGACAGGTAGCCAGCAAGGAACGTTCGATGGAGGGGATGCCCCTCGATACCACATGTCGCAACGCCCGAACGAGAAAGTTACGGTGTCTTCGGAAAAGGTTACGGTGTCCGCGGAAAAAGTTACGGTGTCCGCGGAAAAAGTTACGGTGTCCGCGGAAAAGGTTTCGGTGTCCGCGGAAAAAGTTACGGTGTCCGCAGAAAATCTGGCGTACACCTAGTTAGATTTCAGCCACGGCAATTATTGCCGCAGAGTTCGTATTTTAGGCACACCGGCATCGACTGGGCCTGAAATACAATTGTGTACAACACGCAAGCCAAGCTGCAAATCACTTTACAAGTTCAGCAGGAAACGGAAATCCTACCTTCACATTCATGGCGAAATCCTGGAAGGAAAGGGGCTATCAAAAGCCCACATGCAGACAATATCATGAACGCTCGCAGTCATCCAGCGACCCTGATCGTGAATTTCGTGAATGGAAGAGGAAAGCTTTGAAAAGAAGAAATTTTTCATGTCGCGTGGAATGGAACAGTAATCTTTTCCAAGGATCGTAGGAGCTCGTTATTTCCTGCAAGGTTAAGTTCAAGAAATCCCATAAGCCTAATATTGCTGGCTGTCCAGACTGAGGAGACGTAAAAAAACGGGAAAACCACTGAGAAAATTGGAAATGAACAATATTGAAGGAAGGAAAAAGTTACCATCGCGTAGGATGATGCATGAAATAAATAGCGTACTAGAAGAATGAAATGGATGTAGATTACAAAAATTGATAATAAAATACTACTAGCATAAATAATAAACAATGCGACGTTTTTTCGCGAAGAAAATTCCTAACTTTCCTACAAAAAAATTGAGGCAATAATGAAGAGAAGTGATTTATTCCAGTGCATCAAACCTAATGTAAAGATGCGAGTGAAACGCATTAGAAATTTAAAAATGGAGTTTAGCGTCAGAAACATGAAATCATAATATTCCTTATTGACTGCTGGGGAATCTGCGATGGGTTGCTAGCAAATCGCAGTTCATCTCTGACGAGGGGCACCCGAAGAGTGTGACATGTGTTCCGGTTTGAAAAATATTGTCTATGTGTGCAATCACAGCGTGCATGACGAGCGGAACAAAATTAATTCATAATTGCAGTTTCATGGCATTCACGTGTGTATTTACAATATTGATTCATCATCTTCGATAAAATATGTCATACCTCCTAAGTCAGAAGGGCAGATTTTCCATAAGAAATTGGTAATTATTACAGGAGATAAAATTACTCTTCCCACGCGACCTCCGGGACCAGTGCTGAGACAACGTTGGTTATAAAGGCAACGAATGCCAGACGTATGGTCAGCCCACTGATAGGTCTATGCCACTGAGTTTAATCTTCGTATCTATTAGATACTGGATACGTATTATCAGGATACAGAACGCTATAATTCAGGCCAAATGACGTTACCTGATTAACAGTTGTAGTTGNATAGGCAAACCTAACTAACCTACCTCTATTGCCTATGGCCTATCCTATGCCCCCTGAGGGGACCTGATTAACAGAAGACACGACAAAATAGTTATACGCATCACTTGAAAACGATTTCTATGCGATATTCAAGAGCGACGAGTTAAAAAGGAGTATCCATGAAATAATACGTAAGCATCCGTCACTTGGTAACAGCTGTGATGACGCGTACAACTCGTGTGTCCACTAAATTTCCATACGTTACCTCCCCCCTCCCCTCCCCCAACAACTCGATGCAGCAATCAGCTGCTCATCATTACCGGAATAGTCAACAATGGAGTGGGCGATCCAAGAAATAAAGAAAAAAACGAAACAATTGCATGCATATTTCCTGTTAAATAACCTGTTAAAGAAAACACATCAGTCAGCTAGATCATCATCATCACCAGCGACATTCAAACATAATTTTCTTCTGGCGGACATTTTAAAAGCGCACAGTTACAGTGTATAAAAGCTCTACTTCCAATTCATGCGAGAGCAAATAATTTATTTCATCTAATCAAATGTCTCATCAAGACTATAGTAATCGCGATGAACGAAACCATCGCTGGAACGAATCATCATTCATGCACTGACAAATCATCGTACTATAGGGAGACTGAGCATCAATTCATCTTCAAACTTTTCGAGAAAATAGGGAATACAAGAGTGATTTCAATAACAGAAATATACACATGTTATGAAAGTAATAATCATATTACTACTTCTGCTATTTTAAATAAGCTTTCAAGCAATCCGCAAAACCACTTCCACTCTATAAGCGTTCGGACTTGATGAAATTCAATTATGACCCGACATTTTAAGCGTTCGGACTTGATGAAATTCAATTATGACCCGACATTCTAAGCGTTCGGACTTGATGATATTCAATTATGACCCGACATTTTAAACTCGTGCCCTTGCAGACTAAAAAATACATAAGAAATGTAGGTAAATTGTCTCGTCGTAATTGGTAACGTCTGGACACTTGGACTAGACTTTGAGCCAGCAGAGTCAAAAATACCGACATTTCTGCACAAAACTCGACAGGATGCAAATGGTAAAACTCATTTATCTGAACACCTTTTATTGCTCCGTTATTCTTCGGCTGAGTGACTTCATTTTGATCTTGATAGTTATCGCAAATAAAATTTGATTCAGATAGGTGGATTTCAAAGGAAATCTAATTAAGACCCCAGCCACGTCGCGTTCACCGGACTCAAGAATTGGAACGCCTGGGGGCTGTCTGCGCCGCTCACACTAATTACAGCGTCGCTGCTCTCGTTCCGCGCGGGCCTTGGACACTTGTTCTGTCGAGTCATAGATGATATAGAAAGCCGCGCGCTTGGTCCAGCCAACTTCAACACGAGGCTCGTACAATAATTCGATTAAAGAACACGTTTTGTACACGGTGAAGCAAGGTCAGGGCTGGAAGACGAAACGTTCAGATGAAATCACGGAAAACGCACGGGAGTCAACTTCTGACACAGTT
Source organism: Orchestia grillus (assembly GCA_014899125.1). Classification (NCBI taxonomy): domain Eukaryota; kingdom Metazoa; phylum Arthropoda; class Malacostraca; order Amphipoda; family Talitridae; genus Orchestia; species Orchestia grillus. Next base: position 35,307 of record VOMN01003876.1, read on the forward strand.
TCCAGACTGGCCAGTGAGTTGGCTAATCCCAGTGCCCAAGGTTGCGAGGCACAAGGGCATGGGTCGTGTACTGTTTCGGGGCATTGCAACAATTTTTGCCCCACAAACTTTCCCTGATTACCAAGGACTCGACATTTTATCAAACCCTTGATTTACGTGAAATATGACGAGATACACAAAATTATTGTCATAATAGTTCAATGTTAAATTATAAAAATACGGTGCAATTACATAGTGAATAATAATATGCTTAATTCAAATTTCTTATTCCCTAACATTTAAAGCACGGTAAATTACCACGCTACAGCTTTCCTGCACTAAGAAACCTTTCAGCAGCGAAAACTTTAATTAAATAAAGAAAGTCTACGAGATGTGAATGGTGGTCAAGCAATCTTGAAACAAGTGAGAGTATTCAGAGTCGAATAAAAAAATCCTGCGCGCTCTAAACATACGTAGTAGTGAGCGAGCAAGTTTTAATGCACGAGCTATTCAGTAGCCAGTCATTTTTTCAGACATGAATTAACGCACAGACTTTCTCTGCTTGAGTCATAGGGAGGGGCGTGACTAGAGCGATTGCGCCGCGATTCCGTATTGTTAGAGTTAGTTCCTTAGAAATCTCGTAACCCTGCGGAACTATAAACATACAAGAGCGAGCTGTTCTCGTATAGAATAAGGTCGCGGTCACCTCTGCGGAGTACGGTGACAATTTCACGGCGACAAATAGCAAAATCCCACGTAACTTTCTGATGCACTTCAGGTTTCTGAAAAACATTACCTTTCCAAAGGCACCGGCAGAAAGTTTGATGCCCGTGACCTTTCCTTCTTAGCATTCTTTGCACAACTGACATTCAGCAATGCATGGGCGAGTCTTCACGGACGAACTCTTTCAAAGCAAGGAGCACCCGGGACATCACCAGGAAACTTCCCTTACTTGGAAACCCTCACTCGTGGGCAGGGTGTATTCTGGGAACTGCGCACCCACCCACGCTTGTAACGTAAATTATTAAATTGGCAAAATTTGTAGGTTTTTTTCCCATTCGCTATTGTGTATGTTCATCTCTATTACAGCGGTACATGCGAAATGAAGCGATGTTACATTTGCACAGGTGAGTCACGGAGCTAATAATTATGGCCAGCGCTTTACTTCAAGGGACATAGACAAGTTAATTCAGAGTGCAGTGGAAACGAATCCGTAAATAACCTACTCAATAAATTACGTATGGTCCTACTGCATGGGCGTAAGTCTTTTTCGTGAGCCACATAATAGCCTCTGAGCACTTTAACGGTGAAGTATTTAAAAATTTATACAAAAAAATATTGAAGGAAAAATATTAAAACTCTGGAGTTTTCAAGAAAACTCCAGAGTTTTCAAGTTTTCAAATTTTTCAAATTTTCTATTGGGCAAGAAAAAGTATCGCGCAATCGAACCTGCTTAACTAAGCAAAAACTTACCAATCCAATGTCCTGTTACTTACAGATTTTTCAATCATTATAATCAAATGAGAACATTGTTTCCAAACTGGCTTACAAAAACAAGTTGTGGGTATCAAAGTAGAAAGAAGTTAAATCAGTTAGAAACGGGAGCCAACCCTTTTTTCGAACAAATCAAATTCAGATGAAACAACACGGTAATAGAATGTGTGGTACCCAAAAGAATATCAAATTAAAAATTACGCGTTAAAATGTTAGTTTACAGTAATATGTTAGCATTTACCATCTTCGTCAAAGTCGAGTTAACCTCAAAATAGAACAAAGTGTATAAGTAACGATGGATTATTATTAACAGGATACTAGGAATCAGTAGAGTAAGAATAACAGGAAAAGTGAAAATGTAACATAACCAGAATGATGAAATATGTTTTCAATTACAAGAATAGAAACGCAAGAAAAAATATGAGGCAGCAAAAATATTAATAATTTGGAACAATCAACTCGCTAGATTATGCAGAACGCAAGGAAAGGAAAACAAGGAACACAAAACTAGGAACAAGGCTAAGACATAAATAACTCACGACACGCGAGAACAATAAAGGGAAACTCGACCTAGAATCGAAAAAACTTAAAATGTACCAAAAATCCTAGAAATTAAGGGAGTAAATCATCACTTTGGATTACTTACCATAAAAAGGCTCCCAAAGGTAGCCATGCAAACAAAAACTAGACAACATAAAATAATTGTTTCAATGTAAGCCAAGGTACATGTATGATCGAAGCTTATCAGGTTCCTGTGTAAAATTGTAACATTTGAACAGGAAAATTTATTATTTCATTACTTATATTTCAGTAATTGTACACTGGAATATAATCGTCCAAGTCACTTAATGATCCTCCACAGGTCATCGATAATTAAAATCATTTCATCCGTCAACACTATCACAAGAAATGAATTAGTCACTTACAGATAATTAAGCTTCGCTTTCAGGCCTACAGGGCAAATATTACTTCACTGGAGATTTCAAATATTAGATAGGAAAACACTAGTCATGCGGCACCAATTGACGTTTTGATCTACGGCATTTCGGTATCGTATCTTCATCTATGTACTCGAAAAAATTACTTCTCTTTGGCCGAGTACTTTGAGCTTTCATACCAGGCAGAAAACCTTCGATTGACCCATGAGGGACACTGGTGGTTTGGAGAGTACTGAGTGTTGTTCGGTCACTATCGCATAACTGGTCGAGATGAGAGGAGAGCAGAAAATCTCTTTTCTGTACAACACGTTATTATAGCGTAAGAAAGGCCGCTTGTCTATGTAGTAATAAACAAGAAGTGGGAGAAATTGAAAGGATTCCAGCGTTCTTGAATNGTACTAGAATTATAGACACATTTCTTCAACTATCCATGCGTGTTCTCACTTTTTATGCACATTAAAATTTAGCCGATGGTTAGTATATTCCTGAAACGTTCTATGTTCTATTAAATTAAAGATTTTTGTCAAGATAGCCAGCCTTATCTACACGACAAATTTTTACGGAAAGGTTTCATCAATGCAAATATACTGAATGTAGAATCATTTGTTCGCAACGATGAGTATTTATTACTTAAACTTTCCCGCTCACGTTTTATTCCAGTAAATAAATAAAATCGGAGTTAATTAATTGTGCTCATAGGTCTCGGCGTTATATAACTGACTTTGCATCCGCTGTGAGTGCTTGCGGTCACTGAAGAGCAAGTGCCTAAATCAAATGAGGACCGACACCTCTGCGAAGGAACACTTCGTTGAAGATAAAATATAAGCACCTACGTGAATAAATGTAGACTACACGTTCGCCTCACTTGAAAACGTCCGTACAAAAATTTTCTGCATAAGCATGTAATGCAATAATATATTCAAGTATAATTCGTTTTTCATCCCTTACACTCGTGTACTGAGCAAGCAATAAATATCGGAGCAAAAATTTGTCTTTAACACAGATTATTAGATTATTAATAAGTGCAAAGCTCCCTATCCTCATGAAACTTGATCCAAAGAGCAAAAAACAAGAAGCATTTAGTATGGACTTGAAAAACGTGGAATTTATGCGCAGTGTATTCCGACGCAGGATTCCTTGCGCATAGATTTAGTAAGTTAAGAAGGACGAGGAAGAAAAAATAAAAAGAATAATCATCAAAGAAGGTATGAATATGGAAAGAAGCAAAATGGGTATGAACGATAAAAGTTCCGAAGGCCTATATAGAACTGAGGGAACCTAACAATGTCCCCTGGGGACGCTAATCCCCATAGCATACGATAGAAAAACCTAACTCACCTAACCCTATTGCGTATCCTATGCCTCCTGAGTGGTTAGCTTTTATCAAAATATAATGCGTATTGCTAAAAGTACACTGCCATGCTACTGCCATGCTGCTATAATGCGTATTATTAAAAGTGTACTGCCATGCTACTATAATGCGTATGGTTGAATGTGTACTGCCATGCTACTTCACTTTTACGAGTTTAAAAGCTTGCATCAAAATACGGAGGAGCTCTAAGATTAGATCTTACAAAGCTCATCCGCTGTGTTCTTGTTTGCGTACATCCATTTATTAGAGAAGAAATCATCACTGATAAAATGGATAAATAATGTCAACGATTTCGGATCTATAGATGAAATCGAAGAACTACAATAGTGTTATGCAGAAGCATTGAACAAAGGAATGAAGTTTATTGGTGATGGAAAAAACCGCAAATCAATTTTCGTCTGCAAATCAATTATATCATGCATTTTATGTAAAGTTCCCGTTTCGCAACGCGGATATGGGGTGCGAAAAGGTAAGTTCTCGTATGATGCTGTATATGTTTGAATAACATACTTCCAGCTATATTGAAGAGGCGTGCGTGCACAGATTGGATTTATATTTACTTCCCGCTGCGGTGTACAAATAGCATTTCTTACACGTATAAATATCGTGCCGCATCACCCTAATTAGTGAAACCCCAAGTCACTCATAAACAACCAAACTTATTTCATCCAGGTCATCCAAATAAGAAGGATGACCAGCGCCGACCAAATTATCAAGTTAAAATGTTAGAAGAAAGCGAGAGTGGCCGCCCATGGCGTGTCCACTGACCCTGTGGGATGTTTGGCCTCACCTCCCACAGATCCCATTTGGTGGACCAAAAAAAAGAGCTCTAGGCAGAGCACGTCTAGTCTTCCAGACTAGACTTGCACGGAGCGAGCGTCCTGGTCCTACTCTCCTTGCGTGGGCTGCATTCCAGTTTCCTTTCGAAAGACTGGCCAACATCATTGCTGGTCCACGCAAGTAATCTTGGTGGAATTGTAGCTAAAAATGCAACTGCTGAATTAATGCAGTCATCTCACCAGAGAATGTTATGGAATTTTGAGCAAGAACGCATGTTCATAGAAGGATTCGGGAAGCGAAAGCGTCAGAGGCCATTAATGATCAGTCCACAACCTAATAATCATTCTGAATATCAACATAACTTTATAAGATCATTTAGGAAATATTGTCCATTAGTGAAAAAGGCATATTTCTTCAATACGGAAAACAACTTGAAAAAAGTTGGTAGCAAAGAGCTCGTTACGAAACCTGAGATAAAACTTGACCGCCAGCATGTCCACTGCTGTGCTCGTCTAATTTTCTGAGCAAAGAAGATATACTACTGAAGTGGCAAAATAATTTCAGTTGATACGTGCATCTCTTAAATAAAGTTGCTTTATGCGTGAATGAGCTCAATGAAAAAAAAATCGATTCTAAAGTAAATGTAGTTGTGCATGAATATAAAATATTCTGAGAAAAGCAATACGTTATCTTGTACCCAATAGATCACAATCAATAAACCTGTAGCATAAATAAGGTTATCAGTTTCAACAATTTCCTGTACGAAAAACTTCAGCGTGACGTACGCGTAATACTTCATGGACACTTTGTCCACACAGTACGCAGTTTGCTGCGAGGCTGTAAGCGAGAAGACAGTGTTGAAGACGGCCGTCCACAATTTCGTGCTCAGTTGAGTTCAGAGCGAACTTGCAAGATTTTATCACCCACTAGTTGGTCAGTGTCAAATGTTGAAGTTCAGCGGCCTGTTGGTCTGAGTTCAGCTCTGGTCAAATACGTATGATGGCAACGGTCCATCAAAGACAGTAAAGGCTCATTAGGTAGAGGGTCGGGAGGGCGGTCTCTATGGTAAACACTTCCGGCTACACAGTGACGTTCGTAGGTCCTTTGAACTGTGTGAGGTGCTACACTTTTGAATGTCAAGGATCTTGGGCGCTCTTGAAAACTGCTGAGCTGTAAAACTTGCAGAGGCTTATTATATATAACAAGCAAATAAATTAAGAGGTCTTCACGCGATATTTGAAAAATATCATCGTAGAATAACTCCTATCGGGGCTTTAATCGTTCAATTTATAACTTTAATTATTCGCACAGAAATAATAACAAAACTATTTTTCCTCCTGAAATTACAAAAGAAATTCCTTCGGCGTAATAAAATAAAATATTTATTGACCCTTGAACATGTGCGAACACCCTTTAAAGCACACGCCTCAGTGATCATGGGATTGGAAACAAAAACATTTCCGATAAATTTATGAGTAAGTTTACTCTAAATTGCAAGCATTCCAAAGCACGAGTTTACACGACATTTAAGTTCTTTAGGATGCAGTCACCTCTACGCCCGATTTTAGCATCGACCGTACACAAAAAAGCAGGTTTGTCAGCTGGTGCAGTAGACTCGCTTCCACAGACTCGCTCAGGGCATATACGCTAGACAGAATTATGACCTAGCATGGTCATGCTTCAGGTAGCAACGAAAGCGTAGGTTGTTACCTCTAGCACACTTTCCACAAAGTTATAGAGACAGTGTGCATAACTTTACTGTCTAACTTTCTTCGAATAGTTTGATATGCTCCAAATGAGGTATATATGAAAAATACAGAAATAGTGCAACGATCTTTTCCGCAAAAAGTTTCATAGAAAAAAGCTTCCGCTGCATTCCACACGATTGGCTCATCAAATTTTAATATTGCATTCTTCTTGATTGAAAACCCGATGGTCATCATATATTATAAACAACTTACAACGGAATATATTACTTTTTTTCTTTTCTTTCTCTTTCATTGTAACGTTTAGTTGTGCGTGCGACGATATCCTTTCCTATGGGGTCCTGCCCTAGTCCTTAAGTTCAACCGGACGAAATCGATGCATTGAGAAGAATTTACACAATATTCTCGCATGTGTTGGATAGCTTTTAAAATAAATACTAATAAATCATATCTAGAAATAGTATGAAAGGTAATGTTCTGAGATTCATACTTCAACATCTGCTTAAAGAATTATTGATGTAGAACTAGCAATAATCATTGTGAAGAGTGACAAGCGGTGATCCGTTATGACATTCTGATGCGTCAGTGCTTTCACGCAACGCACCTTGAAACGATGGAGAATTTTAAGTTTGTTTATTATTGCCAAATTTTTTCACAAAACGAAAAAATGTCTTCAACAAAAGAAAAACTCCAGGCTATTCTCAGAAGAACATTTTGTGATGAGCTTCTTTCATCTACATTTTCCTTAGGCGATTTTAGCGTACATCTAGAAACCCTAATTTAACAGTCGTATTCATTTTGCAGTCTCCTTGTATGAGATTTGCCGCTTCTGAAATTCTTCAGTTGATTCCCATTCATCAGTTATCATAAAAAACCTCGCAAAACATTCACAAATATCAACAGATCACGGTAACAATTGACAAAACGTTTCAACGCACATAAAAATGCAAAACACTCACTGATGACAAGAAAAAACAGACTAAAAACGTAATGGCTGACTTCAATCCAACAAGGCCACTACACGTACTGGTAGGTTTCATTATCTGGCAGCTGATGTACTGCGGCTCTATTTTAAAAGTCCCTAGTACAAAAAAACACAGCATTGGGCTCTCTTCAGTAATGCCAATAGCTTAGAGTCTTCGAAAATCATTAATGCGAGTGACTTGGTAACCATTCATCATTACCATCAATTATTTCCTCACTAAAAAAAATCCATTTAAGATCCAATCATTAAAGTTTACGAATGGTGAGTTAGACCAAACAACGAATCGCTTCATCTTGATTCTAACTTCGTTAGCGAAAGTATTCCGACTTGCCCGTCTCTGCCGCAGCAACTAGCAGCGGCAGCTCCGGCTGGTGCCTGGAAGCGTCATGGAAGCGCCACAATCAGTCCAGCGAGGGCTGTACAGGGCCAGCCTGATATTGCGAGCTGGAACGTAACCCTGACCGCGGCCGTGGGGTCCTCAAGTTCATGGTGCATTGGCGGTAATGGCGATGATGTTCATCTCTGTCGTGCGCTTCTGTATCCACAGACTCGGCTTGTGGTCTTCTCGGCAGCGCCGGCGCTTAGATTAGGACATGCTCTCTTCATACAAAAAGGTCGAGATTTTTCAATAACACCAGGTAATCCATGAAATAACGTAAAATTCAGATGAAAGTCATGTAGAGCCCAAAAAATTATCTTAAGTAAATTTGTATTGTAATGGTAGGCAGTGCGTTTCACATATTTTTCACTCGAGGAGGTTTGGCACATGTGGCCAGACCACACCGGTGTATGAAAAATATTGTACTTAAAGTAATACACTATAATGCACATGGAAGCTGATGGGGATTGATTATTTGCAATAGGAAATGAATTTTTTACAGATTTCCCACATGTAGTCATTCCAATTAGCTCCAGATTTTAAAAATTTTCAGTGGACAGAAAATTTGGGGCAACAGTGAATAACTCCTTATCCTTTCCCAATATTTCAAAGAATTGTTCGACGATGTTGGAAAATTTCAGCCTTTGCTTGTAGTAAATTTTAACTTTTGATTAACATGAAACAGAAAAGGATATCGTAGAAGCTGGTTATAATTTTAGACAAAACCCTATTGAAAATAATATACCAACATTTCTGGGACTGAGTCAAGTAAGAGAGAAAGGAACTTGCATTCGCCAGAAATATTACGATTCATGAACTAGCGCTCACGGCTATTAATGGACAAGGAAGATTATAATGCAGGCTTGCACATCAGCTTCAGGCATTCTCACTTCTCAGCATCACATCGTACAGCGATTCAAACCACAGAAAAACCATTAAACTTCCTTGACCTTTGGTCAATGAGATTTCACTCAGCATCCCACGAACATTACGACTTTGACTTCTGCATTAAGAACATTGAATCCGACTGCATTCGTCACCTCATGACAAAAAATGGTCAAAGCTTCGCTAAGTTAAGTTTTTCTCGCAAAAATGACGCGAGGAAGAGCGTGACGGGGTGCAGCTGTTTTGTCGTAGATGACATTGACGCTTTCCCGCCTACACACACGACCTCTTTTTCTCTGAACGCACCAGTAACCAAGGAGCCAACTTATGAGCAAGAAAAATCACCGAAACTGACGCAGCTAAACGGTCCAAAGCGGCGGGGCTTCCTGGCTTCGGAAGCTGAGGTCAAAATAATGGTTCTTGAATTGTCCGTGTAAAGCGAATAAATTCGTCATTCGCCTCTGCAGTTTCGAGACCACAGTCACGGTCAAGAGCAAACCTAGCGGGAGGCAAACCAACTTCCGTTACAGCGCTCTAAGCCTCGGTCTTCTTTGCAAAAATTGCGATTAAATTATTATAAGCAAATCATTGTTCAAGGCTTTTGCTGGAAAATCCCTACCTAGTTTCTTCGGAGAACGTGACGGACTAATTTTGCATGTCATCGATATTTTTATGACGCGTCTGGTGGTAGTGAGGGAGGGAAATAAAGTAGTAAACAAGAACATTATTTCATAGCATTAAGCAAGGCAAACTACGGCAGGTCATTTCCAATCATTACCTTCACGAAACGCCCGAAAGAAATAAATACACCGAAACCTCAAAAAACATTACACACTCAAAATAACACACATTCAAACCAGTACTCGCAAAAAAGGGGGTACCAAATTCAAAATTTAAGTTAAGTAACGTTCATCCGCAAACGCACACACTTTACATCAGGAACGCAAATCGATTGAAGAGTCCCACGCTTTAATTGCTCTGTCGGCAAGAAGACTGGAACACTTCAATGATGGTGCGGCTGAAGATCAGGAAGCGAAGAAAAATTCCCACGCTGCAATAAGGATGACACTGACGTGGGGGAGGCGGGCCAAGGATGGTGTCACCAAGAGTTAGGCGAGACAGAAAAGTCTGGTTGTACGACTATATGGTAAGCAAACCTTCGAAAGAGTTCGAAACGTAAACCCTGCCTCTAGTTTAACTCATTAGGTACTATGAGTGTTCTCTAGCGAGCACCGAGATACTTCCCGGACGAAAAGATTGATTAAATATCGTTTAATGTTAGACAATAAAAGCAGCAAGTATAGAGCACTATCGACGAATTATGAATACTCGCATGAATGACAGTTCTGTCATACAAAAGGAATAAATATCGACGGTCTAAATTCTGGAACAAACGATCCAAAGATCATTTAATTATTTAAGAAAAGAATGTGTCAGAGAGAAAAGGCCATTGATTGCGCTACTAGTCGCATAGACCAGGGCTACTCAAAGAGGAGGTCCTTGGGCCGGTGCAGGTACGCGAGCCACCAGGTACCGGTGCCGGATTTTTATGTCTTGATATTGTATTATTTGTTTACGAAATAAATAGATTTAAAAAATGGTTGACGGTAATCATGTTCATTACATATATCATTTCCTGTATAAATTAACATTACTACAAAATACTGTGGGTACGTGGCACATTGGAAAAAAATACTGGTCCGCAACTTCAGATAGTTCGAGAAGCACGGGCATAAACAACCGTCACGTAGTACGCATTAATACTAAACACCAATGTCCTGGCCGCAACATTTTACATCTCAGTGCTGCCTCACCTGATATGGCATGATACTTAGCACGGTATTCTCCCCACATCATTACTTAATGATGGCCTCTGAAGCATCACTCATTATAACGATCCTCAACATTTATTCGCTGTTGAAAATAATAATAATTCGCTGGGACTGCTATCAAATATCTAAACGAGCACCCAAAAGGTTGTTTCACGGACGAACGACGTGATTATCTTCATAAATTGAGTTCATTTCTCTCGACAGACTGTAAAATCATTAATAGCGTATTTTAAGCCTGCTCCATTGAGATGATTTCTACAACTGAGGTTAACATAACTCGAGAGACCATTAAGTCGTTCATGTGGTACTCTCATGCTTGCTTCACTGAACAACAAGGGGATGACTTTCTTCGTTGGAATACAACTTGAGAGATTGCTACGAATTTGAAATAGCATTCGCTTGGTTACACTACTGAGCACTAAAATTGATTTTGATGTTACAGATCATCTAACTCAAGAGACTATAAGTCAGCTGTTATTGTACTCACATGGTTGTTTCCTTAGTAGAGTTGTTATGGAACTCACATGGTCGTTCCCTTAGAACAGTTGTTATGGTACTCACATGGTTGTTTCCTTAGTACAGTTATGGCACTCACATGGTTGTCCCCTTAGTACAGTTATGGTACTCACATGGTTGCTTCCTTGGTACAGTTATGGTACTCCCATGGTTACTTCCTTGGTACAGTTATGCTACTCGCATGGTTGTTTCCTTAGTACATTTGTGGTACTCCCATGGTTGCTTCCTTGGTACAGTCATAGTACTCACATGGTTGTTTCCTTGGTAGGGTCCCTGGAGCCGATGTAGACGGTGTAGCCCGACTTGACGAGCCGGCCGGACAGCGCTCGGCCGTAGTCACCAGAGCCAAGCACCGTAATGATCTGCTGGCGGACATGGCAGCTGTGATGAATTGTGACAATAACATTACACGGTTCTTATTTGAAACGCTGCGTGACGTCAGTTTTTTTGTCTGAATTTTTGAACAGATTTCTAGATAAAATTTACTTCATAACATATTCCGCGGAAAAAACTAGGTTTGTCGATTTCATACATGTTGTTTAAAAATGATATCCAAGTTTGTTGACCACAAAAGAGATATCAAGTAATTTTAGGGAATAAAATGCATACATTAAAGACAGAGGAAAGAGTACTTGCATGGAAAAAGGCCTTGAAGTTAAAAATAAGTACGAAAGAACAAAAAAATTGAGATCCTGAAAATTTCAATTTACTTCATAAACAATAAGTTTCAAGGACAATAGCGTATATGGTCATGAAATTTCTCGAGAAAAATATGACTGAAATAATCCTTAATATGCCCGAAGGCGCCTATGAGATTATGCGTAGTTACTGGTCAAAATTGTTTTGCCAGTACATTGGTTGTGAACAGTATTTTCAAACACCTATTCATGCTCAGTTAAATTTTTCGCACGTTTTAATGGACGGATTGACATCTTTTTGATATTGTGCAACTTTGGCAAAATAAACTTTTGAACATGTATCAGATCGGATATTTATTGCACCCACTGTATTATATGCAAACCATAGACGCACGCAAAATTAATTTCAGTTATTCAGTCACGGATGAGAAACGGTTCGAGAAAATCGTAAGGCAATTTTCACGGATGAGACAGACGCTCATGGACATTTAATTCCCCCGGCCATCCAATTATCCCAGTAGCACGAAGGTGACCCTGAGATCAAGTTCGAGGAAAAAACCTTCAGGGTGACTGAAGGGGTAATTTGACGTCATTGGTTACGAGCTCATATGAAGTAGCCGCATCGTCGTACACTGTACCGTTACAAATTGAGATGTTATAACTTGAAGTAAGACCTATGACCCGTGAAAAATCAGTGCTTTCTGAACAATCAAGACTGACAGCTTGGTCTTTAGATCTCTGGAATTGCGCCATTGAACTATGTCAGCTCTGTGGGGCATATTCGGATGGAATATATCGTACTTATTCAAAAATCAATGCTGCTTGGCTGGTAATATTTAGCCCCATCTTTTAAATATCTTCTAACTGGGAGTATATGGAGTTAGTAGTCGCTATGTAGAGTCGTTCTTTTCAACTTTATGAATGAAATTTTTGTCCGACTTGGGTATTTTTTGTTCTCAGTTACTGTTCTTCAAAGATTTAAAACGTTCAGCAGCCTCACCTTTTCAGGGTCGACGGCGTTGTTTTTCGGGTTTTTGGTAAATTGAGGGACGCCATTTCTGTAGACGCCGTTCTTCTGGTGCTTGTGGGCCCCGTTGTGAAGTGGCGAGAAGGGAGGGTTGCGACCCCCACCGGAACCCCCGTGCGGGTCTGACGGGTCCGGACCGTAAGCGAGGTTCTCCATGCTTTTGGAAGAAAGTAGTAAGAATTATTAATAGTGGCAAAAAATAATAACCTTTAAGGAGGTTTTTTTCGGCGGTCCTGCAAGTCACTCGGAGGTAGGTCAGAAATTTATAGTCCAGAACTAAGTCGGATGCTCAAGTCATGCTGGGGGGTCCTGGTTAAATTTCCTGAACTGCATTCAGATCTTCATTTCTACACGAAATTTTTCTCCGCAGTCAAAAAAACAAATCATTTTAATAAATTCTCCAAGATACATGTTCGCGGTTCCTACCAATTTAACTAATTTAGCTAAATTTTTCTCAGCGATTAGGGAACGGAAAGGATGATACTCCTAAAGTGTCTTCAGTACTTCTACATCTGCAAAACGTACCTTAATTGTGAAAACACGCTTCCTGAAATACCCTCTTTACTCTTACTTTCCTCGATAAAACACAGGAGAATATGAACATTAAAACCGGCAGATTATACACAAGAGAACAAAATTATGAAACCACGAGGCTGTAAGTCTTCAGCAGGATGACTGCCCAGGAAGAAGCCATTTCGTGGCCCTACGAGACTCTTCGGAGTGACCTGACACCCTGTCTCGAGTCATTCATGACCTGACACCCTGTCTCGGGTCATTCATGACCTGACACCCTGTCTCGGGTCATTCATGACCTGACACACTGTCTCGAGTCATTCATGACCTGACACACTGTCTCGAGTCATTCATGACCTGACACACTGTCTCGAGTCATTCATGACCTGACACACTGTCTCGAGTCATTCATGACCTGACACACTGTCTCGAGTCATTCATGACCTGACACACTGTCTCGAGTCATTCATGACCTGACACACTGTCTCGAGTCATTCATGACCTGACACACTGTCTCGTGTCATTCATGACCTGACACACTGTCTCGTGTCATTCATGACCTGACACACTGTCTCGTGTCATTCATGACCTGACACACTGTCTCGTGTCATTCATGACCTGACACACTGTCTCGTGTCATTCATGACCTGACACACTGTCTCGTGTCATTCATGACCTGACACACTGTCTCGTGTCATTCATGACCTGACACACTGTCTCGTGTCATTCATGACCTGACACACTGTCTCGTGTCATTCATGACCTGACACACTGTCTCGTGTCATTCATGACCTGACACACTGTCTCGTGTCATTCATGACCTGACACACTGTCTTGTCCAGCTACGATCTGAGACTAATTCGTCTATTGATGATTTTACCTTTGAATTCACTTAAAAAGTATTAGTTCACAAGGAATTTAAAGTGTATTTTGAAAATTAAAAACTAATTACTTCTTCACGTAGTTCGTAAACTTCAGAAAGTTTAAGCAGGTCATATAAATAGATCATAAGCAATCATCTTCGAACTCGTGCAAACCATAAAAAACATGGTCACTTGGAATTCACAAAAGTCTTAATTTTACCTGTTCTAGTAAGCTGTTACCTGAACCGATTTCGAGCTTGAAAGTTTTCTCTCACGATATTCGACCTCATTGTCAAATGCAAAAGGTGCAGCGAGCTTTCCTACTTCGAGAAACATGGAATCGTGAACCCATCTGCCGCAAAAATATTTTGAATTTCTAAATAAATACTCATTGTACAATTAAATCCTGCTATACAAGCAATGTTTGTGTTCCGATGATGACTTTCCTAAATCTGTTTTATTTCAATCTAGCAAAGCAGTTCCTTCCTAGGAACTCCATCACTGCTGTCACAGACTGAAAATAAGTTCAAACAGAAAATGTGCATCACTACTATATTGGATGATCAAATAAAACACCCCCGTTTTAATAGATGTTTAGGATCGACAGAAACTGAAGACGTTTTTAGCTGACTCAATAGAGAACATACAAGTTAAACATTTCTCGAGTCAGGGAAATTGAAACTTAGCAAAAAGCTAACATGGAACCTTGACTCTGAATGCAACAACTCAGAAAATATAAATTAAATTATAACAGGTGAAGCCCTCATAAGTAAATCTCTACAAGACAATATTCCATTCTGGCCTATCAAACATAAGTTCCGTTTGTGTTCGTGTGCACTTGTAATTCTGCCGCATATTTGCACTTTGAATTTTATGTCGTGACACATGGGTCATCCATAAAACATACCATTTCAATTTCATTTATGAATGAGCTTGTTTGTGCACCAGTAAATGTGAAAATTTAATACTTCACTACGTACTTACAAAAAATATTTGCTGAAGAGCTCCATGCTTTAAGAAAAGATGATGCAATTAGGCTTGGTAAGCTACAGGTTTTCAAATATTGCTCATCAATAGCACTCGTAAAATTTCTACAGTGACGTTTCAATGGCGAAAGTAAGAACGCTAGACATACAATGTTATTCCTATCTCACATGAGAAAGTTGGTTTCTTCTTAATAGTAGCTATTTCGCCGTACATGAAACTGAATGAGCGAGCAAATCATGTATAAATGACAAAGACTTGTCCTTAGGGTGACAACAGTTTTGTGAGTTGACGCAATACTCCTACCGAAACTCGCTGCTTTGATGAAAATTTCATGCACCAATTTTCCAGCGCTACAGTTAGAACTACTGCGGTGTGACCTGTGAGGCGGTAAAAATGTTATGTAAATCTGCCACACGTACGCAGATAGCCAGTATATGAGAAAAGTTCCCCGTTTCTCCGACAACTCTGATAAGAAAGATCAATGTTAAGTCTCTCAACCTATCCGAAGGTGAACCGCGGCTCCCACCTACGTATCTTAAAGTCGGATTGTTTTTAAGCCGTGATGGTAATAGCGTGTCTTGGCATACACTAGTATGATGCCTTCCTGGTATTAGCATACAATAGCACTGTGCTGAGCACGTACAACCCGGTTGCATTTATCAAGGAAGCAGAAAGCAGGTAAATTCGCAAAGAAAAATGATTAGTTAATTTTGAATTGACTTTTCTCGCAAAAGATAACCCTCATCGCGTATATCATTCAGGCGCTATAGGACTGTATGAATTAAGTAGCGCGGTAGTTAAGCACATTCTTTGCACTTGACAAACACAGCATGACGTCGGACACTCAAGAACTCGCGTGGCGTTTAGCTACCGGCCATTTAAAGTGAGATCGGCGTAAGGTCAACGATAATTTATTGCCAAGAATGTGAAATCCGAGCTGGCACAGCGTCCCAGATTAGATTCCCTTCAACAGTTCCATTTCATTTCAGATGAATGCAGCCAGCTTCGTATTTTTCCTGATACTTCAAAACATGCAAGTCGGTTTCTAAAATTTGGATTAACAACGATGCAATAAGCCCAATTCGCACGTCTTTTAAGGCAACAGACTTTTTGAAAATCCGTTTTAATTCGTCGTTTGGTGTTCTGCACGAAATCTTCAACGCTACTAACTAAATCGTCGTTGTTCATTGATTCCAGCGCAGCACTCTTTCAGAACATCAAAAAGGTTTTACGATTTTTATCGGCTATGCCGCGAGCTTCACTATTGAAGATTTCAATGTTTGCGACTCAGAATCATTCAAAACTCGCAGGTCTCCTGCTGTCCCAGGGTTGGTTCAATTTCAGTGATGTTTTGCATTATGATAGTCCAACAAATAAAACAACTCAGTGTCATTTACGGCATGAATGTTCTTCCTGTACTTAATGTGCTTACTTTTTTTTACTGATAATTGAAATCCCCCATGTTACGACCATGATAAACTTAGAAAAACGAAATTTTCAAGATATTCAGAACCAAAAGTATGAACTATAATCTACAAAGCCTTGGATATTATAGCCCAGGCTTCTAATAGAAACCGCTTTTTTCACATCGAAATTGGGATAATTCGCCCACAGAAGCGGCTCAGCAACTTTCGAAACAACTTTCTATGAGAGCAGTAAGCTTGGACTACTTCGTGACCTTGAAACAGAGAGAGCGACGAAGATGCATAAAAACTCATACAGAAAATCAATCACAATAATACACGAAATCCGAATTTCAGTAAATTTTGCAATCATATGTTTTCCCTTAAACAGTTCCAGAAATTCATTAAATTACTATAATACAGAAATTTAGCATAATATTTAGCAGTATCTTGCAGTTCCTAACCCGATCTTATAAGGGTTCCGAGAAGGAAACACCGATCAGACGCAAATGCTAAGTTAACTAACCTGTGAAAATGTCTGTGATCTCAACGGAAATATTTTCAACTACACCCTCACCACACGAGCTCAAGTTCTCGACTGACAGCCGGGAACACGCGTCGTGCGTCAACGGCATTAAAACCACCTAAGCGTGCACGGGGTTGTTATCATTATTTAGTCATCTAAATCGTTCAAGGTGTAAAGTGCATACGCTTGCGTTTTTGGAACTCCGCGGACAACGTTTTTCACCTCGATCTTGAAAATTGCTCAGCTTAAATTTACAGGTATCATTAACTCGATCTTACAGGTATGAGTTGATGCACTAGTATCCGTAACGATGTTCACAAGCAAAGAGACCCAAAATTAGCCTTAACTGTTTAAAGACAACAGTACCTGTCATTTACGGCAACTGAAGAAAGTTTGCTGATAAAATATGTTTTCACTTCAACAATATAAAACTATTGTCCCATGCTTCGAAAAGCAGGCACGGTACTCTAAATTCGTGTCTATGGCCCACCACATGCGTGCACCACTCGTACATAAAAATATTGCGACTTTCCGGGCCGCGCTGTGGTGGGCCGCGTTGGGAGGCAAGAATTTCCGGCCACCAACCTTCAAGCTGCGCCCCAAAATACTACTGATTTTTCCGTAGTTTTTTTCCAACTGCTGTTTTTAAAAATAACTGTGCCTGACTTTTGACCTGTGAGCTTTACTTTTGAATATTATTTAAATTTTCGAGGGATGTTTTACTCGGTAAATAAACGGATAAATTTTGTTCTAGCAAGTGCCACAACGTCTCTACTCTTTCCAGGATAAAAGTTTCTTTAGCAAACTCCTGATTCCTCCAGTAATGAACACGAATTTATTGAACAAAAAATCTACTGAGACTGACTTGAATGAATTTTTTGCATCACAGCATGGTTTTGTAATATCTTGTTAGCTGCAGTGGATAATACTTATTTAAATAATTCGGTCAGTCTAATAGTAGTGCATCTTGATTACTGTTATCAAGAACGATTGCGTGGTGCATAGACACTAAAGCTTAAGTAATGCACGCACAACTATCAGCTTATCTGAAATTCAAATTACAGGTCATACGCTCGCGATAAGACACGTTTCGTCTCATAGTACATTATTTCTATCGTGCTGACTGTCAGGCAGTGGCCGGCACGCCAAATGAACGATCGATTCTTGTCCTATGAGCACATGAACAAATCCTCTCGCGCAGACTTAACGCTCTGTTCGTAGCACCAGCAAAAAGAAGTGAGTAGGTGTGGCAATTCTAGCCTAGAGCGAACAGCGCTTTGGAAGCAAGAGAACTAAGGAACCTGTTAGTTTATAGTGACATGCACTGGTGATGATGCAGTTACCCTAATGATTTCACAAAAATTACAAATGGAATCAGTCCTTTCAAAATTTTCGGTAAAATAGGTCATCAGTAAATAACGATTAAATGTATTTCGAAAATCATTATGTACCTGAAACGACAACGGTCTTACGTACCTGCACATCTGGTGAGTGAAACTGAATATATCGATTACAAGAGCGCAGACAAATTATACAATTAGTTCTCACGTACAAGCAAACATTGAATTTGAATTAAATACTAGAAGTTCTATCCTCAAATAACATGCGTCAACTCTGGCCGTCGCGATTTTATTATGCTTCTGTCAAAGAGGGCCGTGACTCTTATCTCAAATGCAAAGTACTTGATAAAATTCCTCGCTTCAAATCTTTAAGATGAGTGGGTTTGTTTTAACAACGTGAGAAATTTCAACTCAGAGGTGAACAACCACATGGCACCTACAAAATAAAAGTATAACATTATCTCACACTGAATACTTGAGCCCTCAAATGATTTTAACAAGTTATAATAAAAATATTGTGCGAATGATTATACAACCTACTTTCGTCGCAGGATGAGCGTAAATTTGAGGGTATTTAGGTAAAATTTTGTAAAATATACGATCGAGTATTAACGGATGTTGCCATTGATTGGACAACATAATTAGGCGAGCATACCATCGAGTTATATGAATGATGAAATAATTAAATCCAATCCACTCAGTCCGCTTCTGCACAAGTCGAATCCAATGATTAAATTAACTTTTCATAATTAAAGAACCAATTCTAACTACCCGGCCACTTTTTAACATCTCAAGGGCAAGAGTTGATAAAAAAGTTGGAGAATTTTGAGCCTGTCAATATTATTTGAAAACCCAGCTCATATTTTTCTCCCTAAACTAACTCATTTCAGTTGGTCAACACTTGATGAAATGGCAAAAGTAAAATGAACTGCCTCTAAAGAGCGTAACATTTATCAGTCCGCTGTAATTCACTCGGGGCTTGTCATCGTGCTACAATTTTCCTTCCTCGCGGACGAGAATCTAACACATACCTGCCAGCCCTGAAAATTACTGAAAACTTTTTTACAAGGACAAGAAAATCGCTTGAATGTGTTAACAGCCCTTATCATTGAGGACGAAACATGAATCGCTTTTTAAAACCCTCTTGAAATTGTTATTGTAGTGTCTAAATAGTATCCCGACGAAAAATTTTTTATGTTTATACATTCACAATTATTTTGTGGTGAAGGTGCTCAGAAACGCACAGCGTCGTTAGAGAAAAAAACACGTTAGAGAAAAAACAGTGAGACAGAAGTGACAAGGCCTAAGTTTACTATAAAATTGAGTCCTACATGACAGTCTCCTGCAAGGAGTGGTGCCGATTCGGCGGTAGTTAGCCAAGCCTCCAAATAGGCATGAGCAAAATTCGGCAGTAGGCAGCCAAGCCTCCAAATAGGCATGAGCAAAATTCGGCGGTAGGCAGCCAAGCCTCCAAATAGGCATGAGCAAAATTCGGCGGTAGGTAGCCAAGCCTCTAAATAGGCATGACCAAAATTCGGCGGTAGGTAGCCAAGCCTCTAAATAGGCATGAGCAAAATCTTAAGGATGCAATGTTTCTCGTAGCATCGCTGGAAGCACTCGCTCCTACATCACAAGAATAAAAGTGAAGCGTTTAAAAATTCGGTGTGTTTCACTTTTTCAATTCCCGTGGAAGCGAAATATGATCTATGACTAAATACAATGGAGACTACCCTGAACTGGCAAGCAGAGCTAAAAATATTTTTATTTGCCCGGGACCCTTCTTTATAGGTGTCTCAGGCACAACCTCTTCGAACTTTATATGTGTTGTCATCGTTCCTCAATTAGCCAATTTGAATATCAAGTTTCGTGCGCATTCATACCGAGATCACGAGCCGCACATCTCGAGTCTTTGTCTCTATTCGCATAAACGCATGAAACGGTGGTGAGGTGCACGAAAAGAGGCGGTCGCCCTTCACAGTCACGCTTGACTGGCACCTTTGACTGCGACGAGTCCTCGTAGCGGGGGTTGAATAGCTCAGCTGACGTCAAAGCAAAAGAGGACGAAATAAGTGTCATCCCTTCAGTGCGTGACCTCGTGTCACGCAGCTGTTTTCGTGAGCCTATGAATCGTTAATTCTAAAAGGACCAATTGTACAATACTAGACAGTTTTAAAAGGCTGTTGCTACTCTTTCGTGCAGAACTAACTGTAGTCTTATTACAAATATACGTAAGACAGAAACAAGCTTTTCTAAACGGTTAGCTGGAGTCGTATCGGAAAAATAATTTGGGCATTAAGGGGATAATGTTAGTCACCTTTTGAAAAAAAATTATGACATCCTCTGACGAATAGATTCTCGTTTGAGAATTTCGTCCTCCTGCTTCCGTCCCTGAGGTTTCCGCGTACTTTATTTTGTTCCCCTCCGGACTAGTGCCCACGGAGCTCAGTTTGATTAAAATTTACAGCGAAGTGTCTGGGAAAAGCAGGAATTTACGAACGCTAATAAAAAACATTCCCTTCATCCTTAAGAATACATGACCTCTTGGTTCATCTTCAGACTTAAAATTAGGTTTCAAAAATCGAGTTCCGTGTTGAAGAACGGGGAAATACGATTGCAATTCGTAATCATTTCTAACGAGTCGCGGAACCAATTTATTGCGGTTGGAACATCATCAATCAAAGACAAGCCACAACGTTGGAGAAATTCTCTATTGTGTACAACTATTTTTATGCATTCCCCGCTTTTTATTAAACGAACTCCCTAGAGTTGAGAAAGCTCCGTTTTTACAAGTAACTTGGTGAAATTAAAAGTTCTGATGTTTGCATACCAGAACAACTGTGCGTCTCCTGAGAAAACATTTCAAGGGATCTGTAATGTTAAGGAAGACTAGACACCTGAGAGTAAATCAAAACTCAATAAATTTAGAGAAGTAATTCTTCATAAAATTCAACTCCCATCCATTTTTTCCAATATCGTTGTACATAAATCAACTGACACAAAATACAACGCTCAGGTGAACGTATCTTTGTACATACTCATAGTTCGTAACAAAATACGAAACTCGCTTATTCCACTTCAATACTTGGAACTCTAAGCTCATTCTCTGATAAAGAATCTCGCTTTCGAGCCAATATGTCAACTAATTGCCAATTTTAAGTCACATCCATTTAGAGTAGGTTAAAAGATTGTTCAGTCGAATTGACCTGATCCTACATTACACACCATCTCATTTTCAGACGATAAAGTCGCGGGAATAATGCTCATTTTTAGATTACATTTAATCTGACAAAATTAACAAGCAGTGAGCATTTGCTCGAATTAAGTCCATACAACGATGGCGGAGTTATTGAAATATCAAGTAGGTAAACCAATTTGACATTTGGCAGAATTGCTTCAGGTGTTTGTCCTGAATTTTATCTTTCGAGCTCAAAATTATAATTATTTGCGCAGGCATATTTACAGTGTGTATAAATAGTCAAACCAATATTAAAAAACGTTTCTGAGAGAAGTATAATTTTCAAACTGAAAAATCTAACAATTTTAAGTTTGTACTCAGAAAGATGTTTCAAACAGAGCTCTATCATTATTCGAAATGATGAGCAAAGCTGTTACCTTTATATCTTAAGAAAGAAGAATGCTTCCTAAGAAAGAAGAATGCTTCCTAAGAAAGAAGAATGTTTTCTGAGAAACCATGAGGCGTGTTCTCGGTCGATCCCGGATGCCAACAATACCAAGTGGAAAGAAAGGTAGAGAAACATTCCAGTTTGTCTGTCATTAAGAGCTCGGGATTTTCAAGCCACCGGTTTTTTGTCCTCGCGACCTACAACTGACTAGAACTAAAGTACCTGCGAAAATGGAAGGAGGGAACAGAAGAAAGCTTTATCTCGGATGAAGGCTTGCTAGTTAGTCAATTAAAAGCTTAGTTTATTATCCCGCTTATCATGAGCCTCGTGGATGTGAAAACAAGATTTCTGCATTCTTGAACTCACGTTCAAAAGGAAGAAACGTTGGTAGAAAAAGGGGATAATGAACTCCCTGGTACATAGTATGACAATTTAGATCATTAAGACCTCCGGTCCTAATCCATTTGGAAAACCTAATTGCCGCATTGATTCTCATACGAAAAAAGTTATTATTTTCATAGTTTTACCGAAATCCTGCGCAAGACCCTACCTCCAATCAGCTATGATTTCTCGTAATTAAAAAACGAAATGGAATGAAGCAAAATTAAATCCTTCGTTTAATGTCTATTCCTGCGAATTACTCAGTTTTTAAAAATTTAGTTGGAACAAACTTTTAACAGACTCGAGGCTTCTCTGCATTTCTTTCAATGGCCTTTGTCATATTAGCTTATGGCAAAACTACACGTTAAAGATTATTTAACAGGAAAATAGATGACTTGTCACTTATATTGTTTCACTGCTACGAAACAGAAATAGGTAAAAAACTGAAAAACTACACGCAACAAAACTATTGAATGGTCGCGTCATACACTCCATCAATTTTTGTATCAAAACTGGCGTGCCTAGCCTTGAGATAACCAAGAACTAGCTTCACGCGAAGGGTCGCAACGCTCTAACATTCGTTCAATTTTCCAAGCGCAGCTCGAGTAACCTCGCAGCTGAGACTTAGCACAAAGCAGCGAAAAATTGCAAAGAAAATTGGAGGTTTCTTTTACGGATCAGCGCCGAAGTGTCCCAAAAACCAGTGTGGGTTTGCACCGTCGCTGACTCGAGTGCCGAGGCCAATTCTATACAGTCGCGGGAGCTGCCATTGACCGATGTGCATCATGAACTTTTCCATTGTATAACCGCGAGTTGTTCACCATTCAAGCTGATCTGCTTCTCCATTGTATAATTCAAGATTAGGAGCGGTTTTCTTTTCTTTAAAATTCGTCTCTCGACAGTGAATGCAAGTGAGAAAGCACTCGAGTTTACGTACTATGGCCTTCACGAACGTTCCGCTACGAGATCGCCTTCGATGAAACGGGATCGCCTCACTGCGGTCACATGTGAGAGGAGTAAGTTCGTCCTCCCCTGCATGTTTGGGTGGACCCACGCGTCCTCATCTAGCTCTTACACTTCTGAGAAAACGCACATCGGCTGCCGCGCACGACAATTTCTGGTCGGTGTCGAGAACAAGCTAGGGAGTCAGAGCGAACCCGGAAAGCTCAAAATGTACCCGACGAAGGCAAAGAAAGCTTAAAATCAATATATGTAGCATACCTGCTCTTCGTTATTTTTTATATTTTGTTGAACTTATCCAACAGGAACCGATAACAATGGAAGAAGGTAACAAGACCACTGGCGCTGGCGGAAATTCGTCAGTTTAACATCATCGAGCATGCATTACCATTTAGTAATTATTGCTCAAGCACATCGTGAATGGCCAGTTTCCTCACATACTCATCTTGTTAGAATTTTCCACAGAATCATAACATTTTGACTTGAGTATAAAATCTCGGTTTCTTTAACGTAAACCAATAATTCCGAAATCCTTGCTGCTTAGTTAATTTTATGAAAATATTGTATCGAAAGTCATAGCGTACACACAGCACTTGCGCAAAAAATTTACAATAGTTATCAGAAGAGACGTTTCGACGTTTTCCTGTACGTCATCATTTCTTAAGTTCTTGCTCGGAAAGAACGGTCAGCTAAGCTGACATCCGGTTCAGGTGACCAGCAGGCAAATCTTTGTTATTCTTTTCCAAAAATAAACTCGTTTTACCGAGTTCAAAACTCCAGGAAATTGAGGTTGCTGCAGGAGTTCTTAAGCAACGTCCGGGAATTTACCTTCGGGATTTTATGCTTTCGACCGTAATTTCTTTACTAGGTAACGCGAGATTTTTTTGCGCTTGGCAGAACGTTTTGTTAAAACGCAAGCGTCCGACCGCCATGACCTCTACCATAATGAAGCCCGTTCTTAGCTGTATTCCGTGGGATCCTTCACACGGAAAGAAGGAAATATCAGCAATAGCATTTTTCATTCCCTAGATATTTGTAAACATTTGAGATTCCATGAATGAGCATGAAATACTACTAGCTCGCGCAATGAGGTAAAATGTCAACTATGGGTTCTAGAATTCGAATGAAATATGCATACAATGTAACTTAGATGCAATTTGGCTTATTTCAGGGCTTTATCCTCGATAATTATCCACCGTTAATATTTTAGTGGGAGGAAAGAAAATGAAACGTATGTGTTCACAAGTCGGCAGAGTAATCTAAAATTAGTAGAAAATTTCAGAGAGGCGATTGTGCTCAAAAAATTCGCCATTAATGTATTATGTAATATACGTCTCTCTGGGGTGAACTCTGCATACTGCATACTTGTTTACATAGAATATATTCAAAGTTGGCTGAAACTTTGCTCGAAAGATATCGAGGTAGATTATATATTATCATTTGTGGCAGCCAATAACAACCTAACCTAACACCAATTGGCTGAGCACTTATGATACCATTGCGTTCATTAACAGGGGGTTACAATGTGAACTAAGACGAGGTAAGCTATTATAATATGCGTGTCTTTTATACACACAATACAAGTTCCAGCTGAATAAAAATCCCGTAGTTACCGACTCTACATGCAAATATGAGTTGTCTAATTGCTTCTTTTTCCTGTAGCGATGCGACCGGAAAGCGTTTTTCCCCAGTGCCTTCCGCTGAATAGCAAGAAAATACGGTATTGTCGGCTCTATATTCGCTAGAGTTTTATGCTCGACTAACTGCTAGGAAACAAGGGAATGAATAACTTCTGTAATCTTCTTGGCTGAAATTATTCAACGTCTTATGTTGCCAAAGTTTTCTTGGAGAGTTAATAATTTCTTCGGAATCCTTAAGAAAGATCATGGAAAATTATTCAAAATATTTATTAACTGGGGTGTTATATGGGTACGAAATCTCAAAATTCAACCTTTAAATTCGATCGCATATATCATTTGTTGTTAACAATCTAGCCAGGTTTTTTACAGCCTTGTTTTGGAAATCACTCAAGAGAGAGGGAGAAAGAGGCAGAAATACAGAAGGATTGGCTTCTAAAATATTTGAAATTATTGAAAAGATTTAGGAATGAAAAATACAATAAGTTATAAAGATATAAAAAGATATTTCGAGTGAGTTAAGATTCATTTCTGCCGGATATCTAAAAATTCATTACTCGGCGGACAGATACTTTAATCGCAGGGTTCAATTTTCCAATATTCCTTGTAAAAATCCTCTGAACACACCTATCGGCGATACTTCGAGACCAAAATACACGAGTAAATAGTATTCCCACTCCCAGCTTTGATGACGGTCTCTCCAATAACGAAGGTGCAAGTCTCAAAGAAGCTCCTCATTAATCTTCGGTCATTGACGTGTTCACACGATCGATGAGCGCTCTCGTTCCACAGCCAGGAAAGTAGTAGTATTTGCTAGAAAAGCAAGGGAATAAACTTGACGTCTTCTATCCTCTATTCTGGAGGCAACCGGCTTCCAGGGTCCGGAAATCGATTGCCGCGCCTCTAAGAATGAGATTGTTTTGCTGATGAATAAATTAGAACGTGACTACTAAAATGCCTCAAATGATCCATTCTTTGCCTTCCCCCCAAGTCCACGCCGTCTGACAATGTACAAGTGTCCGTATAGGAATAAAAATGGAAAGGTAAGCGTGGTGAAATAGGTCAAAGGACTACCAGTATACTACCATCTGCGTCCAACGACCACGATCCCTACCACATCTGCGCCTCTATGGTAGGGCAAGAGGCGAGGTTATGCTTAGTCAATTATGAAAATTCGTATCATCCAGAGTTAATTTGAAGTGCAATCATGCAAATCCAAGTAGTTTTGATCAAGCATTGTAGTTCCGATCAAGCATTGTATATCCGCTCTCATAACTTCGTAAAAATTCTTTGGAGTACTGTAAATTCATAATTTAGAGTTTGTTTTGCAGAATTCAGTTGGCAGTACAAAAAATGGTCGCTTATTGGGACGTGTTTTCATGTTTGCTGATAAGTCAGTTAATTTTTTTGTTAACTATGAATATCTACCGGTTACACCTTATTTGAAAGTCTTTAACACGTTGACTCCAATTCTCCATACAAGTAAAATTACATGCCGACAAATATCTCAACTGTGAATTTAAAAATGAAGGATTTTGGTTTCACAAATTTGGTTACTCTATTAATTTTCTTTCTATTCAGAACTAGCTTATTCGATTGATGAACACAAACTTGAAGAAAATTCGAAAATTTGTATTTATACTTGATAGTGTTTTGGTTACATTAGGTTAGGTTAGGTGATCGCGCGTACCATATATGATCCACTTCGGAGTCAACGTGTTAATGCCAAGTCGAAGAAATAACCACGAACTTTCAAGCTCTTTGTAAACAAACTCGAGGTAGCTTAATTTTAAACGAAAGCCATTTGTTGAATGAACTACTATTGCTACTAGCCAACATAAGGCTAGTAGCAATCTCTTGTGAGCAATCTGTTCTTTTGAATTACCGTTGTGAATTGAATTACCGGATTGTTTGCATTGTTGATAGACCGGCATTACAGCGCAACATAAAACACCAGCGAATGCCGCTACTTCTTTTACTGGATGTCTCTTAGACCAATCAACTAACGTCATTCAGAGACTTCTTGCTTTTATTCCATCGTTGTGGAACAACTAAGAAACAAGTCTATATCTTACCAGCTCTGAATGAAGACTGATGTCTTTTTAGTATTAGCATACAACTTAAACTCCGGTTGCAGCTTTGAAATTGATTAGTGTACTTAGTAAATAACAAGAGCTCGAAAAACAATAGGTGACTAATTTCTTGTCCTGGAGCTTATAACACATTTTCTAATTTATAGATTTTTGTTAAGTAATTAAAAGTTCTCCTTTCAAATCTAAATAAATGGCAGAATTTTTACTGTAGGTTAGATCTGCTGAGCTCAAAATCCGTCAATGAAGTCGTATCGATTTGTCTAATTGTAATCCCGATGCTATAGTGGATTTATCCACTAGCAAAAAATTAGACATTTTCGCAAGATTATTTAACTACAAACTTAGCTTATACGCCCGACAGCTCGAATTCCTCATCGACACCACTATCCCAAGAGTCGGATAAATTTTCTGAATTAAACCATTTGTTCAATTGCCCTTAAAAGAAGGTTATGTCCTCATACTTGTAAGTATGTGTAAGTTTAACGGGCTCCCTATCACAGGGTTGGCGTACTCGCTTCTCATTGTGGAGGTCCCGTGTTCGATTCCGGACGGATTGCTCAACTTGGGAAAGACCAATTAAATTCTACATTCCAGAAAGACAGCCCACCAGTGTGGTCTGGGCTGGGGTACATGAACTTCTTCCAAGTATTTCCAAGATTCGTAAGTAAAAACAGATCATATTTGGAATTTGTACATTTATGCAACAACCAACTGTCATGAATGAAACGTGTACCTCACGATAGGACAGCTTGTTGAGGTTATATTGAACAGTTATAAATTACCAATGAAATTGAAAACCCATTGGCTAAGTCTCGCTTTTGAGTAATTTTGCCGTGTAATTGTTTTATGTTTCCACCAAGAAAATGCTTGATTGCAGCTGGATCCAACTTTTAGCTCAGTACATAGGCGTAGCTTTAACAAGCACACCTTCCCGCATTGTCAATAAAAGTAAATATGTAAGCACTTCAAGGAACGCGTCTCTCATTTTTAATCCAGGCTTCTGTGCAGCGTGAGGTGTGTGCACAAATGTCAATGCCGGCTTGGTGAATTTTTCATTAGATAATCTAGTGCAAGAGCGCATGCTGTAATTGTTGTTTACAACCTTGACAGTGAATATTGCTCTATTAAATTGCGCATGGTGTATACGTTGGGGACTTATTGATCGTCTCTCTTCTAGGGTGTGTACACCTTCCCGATTCGTGCGTAAAAATGTGCTCAATCTCATTTGTTGATGCGCTCGTTCATAGACCAACACTTGTTCAGGTCTCCAAATTTTCATTACTGTATTCCTTTTATTGATCATAAAATTTTCATTAGCATGGCTCGCATTAAATTAGCTCAAGTTAAAAGTTCCTGGGCCGTGAGAGCATGAAGTTCATTTCTGATTGTGCTTCTGTTTGAGCTATTAATCAGAAAATTACTTTTTCCTCGTGCACCTTCGTCTTCGTTAGCATATTGCTTCTGAATAACGTTCCTATGAAGCCTTTCCAGAAGATGCTTTGTCGCTCCTCAATCAGTCGTTACACACCTGGTGTACAGCAACCTTTACTACGTGCTTCACTCAGTCTACGGGCCCTGTCACCGGCTTTTATTAACGACTTTATTTATGTGCAGGGCGTCGTAAAAATACACTTATGCTTTAGTAACAGGTGCGGTCTTTGTGGACATTGATGAATTAATTCGTAAAATAAGTGACTTCAGGAAAGACAAATTTACATGTTTCTCGAAACAACTGAATTGTATTGAATTAAATTAAATTACAGTACATGTACGAGTACATATATTTCTCGATAAAAATATGGTGTTTTACAAGGCTTTCAATAGCGATAAAAAGACGCAACAGTTGGGGAATAAATAGCAAAGGCATTAATGACTATTTTTTGAAAACCATATTGTTTGGCCAATATCCATCAAAGGAATTGTACCAGTCGCGCGTGTTTCCTCAACGTGTATCATCTCTCAAACCTGATGGTTTTATCATCGATAAATTCAGTCTTAGAAGTTCACAATGCATAACACGCGTCGGACGATCTCTGCATTTCCCTGAACCATAAAACTGAACGTGCTGTAAAAGTACATCATTATTGTGTATGTGTGCTAGGCGTTGTCAGCTATAATATACAAACAAAGGGAGGGCACTAACAAACTAAAGTCTACACCTGTTAGTCCGATTGTCTCAAGATGATGCGTCACTTCGGCAGCAGCAATAAGGATTTTGGCGAGTACTCTAATTGACACGAGCATAAATGCTTGAAATATTTAAAAGATGGCGAAAAGAATATTGAAGATAACTAATAAATTGTGAAAAAGAATATTATAGATGATTACGAGGAAGTACAGGTATACAAGGTTGTAGAAACAAACTCTAGATACACGCACAGATTCTAAATTTCACCATTGGTTAACCAACGCTATTGATGCAACCACCTTTCCAGAGGTTTCTTCAACATTATAGTAATCAGTGTTATTCTATGAACTTGTTGACACTAGTATAATGATCACGGTAATAGGAATATAATTTACTATAGTGTTCGTCTTTTCCTCCGGCTTGTGTAAGGTTTGTCATGTATTTACTCACACACTTGATTTATGTACCACTGATTTAAAAAAGGGAAGTTTAAACATTTGCTACCTTAAATTTTGCCTTCAGTGTCCCTGTATAGGGTGGACCAAAAATGTAATGGATTTTTAATATGGATGACTGGAAAATTAATAAGCGCAATTGGTGACCACTGATGTACGGAATGTACGATATTCGATTACGATATAGTAAACCAATCATGAATGGCATAAAGCACACGCGCCAACTTAGCTCTCATCAAAAATTTATCTATTAATTTTTGACAAATCCACGTTAAATTTTTGAAGTATTTTTTGGCCAACTGTGGACATGCTTTAAACATTTTCTGGTAAAGTTTTCAAAAATACTTTTCATAGACTTACAATTTTAAGGAATCTTCGCAATGCTCAAGTGTGAAGCAATGTTTAAAATGACTAAAGCACCACCTCTGGCTCTCATGAGACACAATGCGAGTTAAATCCTGGCAATATTCACAAATATTCACATCCCGCATACAACATAGATATAATTGAGCAAACAAGCTTCCACCTATGGCTCGTTACACCAATCATATCGAGTGCCAAATATGAAGCACAAGAAAAAAGAAACTGGGCTGCGACCTTGGGACGAGCCCCTTTACTCTAGAAAAATATTGAAACGAAGTTCCTTTCTTTGAACAGGACTTGACTCACCTGATTTCCACAGGGACAACCTTAACGGACTGTGAGGACCACACAGACGATCTTGAAGACATGTTGCTGAGTCGTCGAAGACGATAGTGAGTTGTCTTTTGAATGTCACTGGAAAGCCGCTACTAGGTGAAATAATTCCTTTGACGCTTCGAAATCACTTCGCTTAAGAATGCTTTAGCTATTGGCACACTTGAATGTTTCTTAACTGAACTAAGAACCTGAAATAGGAGAAATTTAAGTTAAGGACGCATGGATACAGGTGTCGAAATCAGTCGGTCGCGTTGGATTTAATGGCATTGAATAAGAGGCATTGGAAATTGTAAGTTTAGAATTTATGTTGCTATTTCTCGTTGCATTCAAATACATGATACTCAAACACTAGCAACTACAACTAGACGGACTGGAATTAAACACTTTGAGCGCGACGTGCGCCGTATGTGGTGCACGCGATCATCTAACCTAACGTAATGTAACCACAGGGCTAACGCATGGGAATAAAAATTTTCAAGTGTTCATGAAATTTGTGTTCATTACTCGAATAAGCTAGTTTAGATTTGAAGAAAAATTAATAGGATAACCAAATTTGTGAAAAAATCCTTGATTTTTACATTCACAACGGAAATATTTGTCGACATAAAAGTTTACCAGAATGGAGAAATCGCGGCCAACGTGTTAACTTTATTTATAACGTGCGAGAGATTAACCCTCTATATGTGTTGTTGCATTCATGTGTACCGTTAGTGAACATTTAGAAATTTTGAGCTTTATGTATATTAAAACCGAATTTTCATAATTCTCTCTTTCAACAGTAACATATTTATCAATTAACACAAAATTTCCCACTTTACAAGTTAAAGTGTTAATTATAAGTCTAAAACGACAATAATAAAAATGATGCAATGAAAATTAGTTCAAATTACTCACGCCTATTAATGAGGATTTTCATTATTCAGATTGTTTCACCGCTCAGCTCATGCACCCAGCTTTGTAGGGCAGACGATGACTTTCTCTTACTGATTTCGTGAAAATTAAAACTTCCAGTGGAAGTTTAGATTTTCTAGTTTGAGCCTTTCTCGAAAGTCCACATGTTACATTGAAATGAATGGGAAATAATTGAACGCTTTGGTATAGCTGAAGTTTAGGTAAGACCTCAGCACTCCAGTGATTTTACTACGTTGCAATTTGACATATCTTTTGATTTTCGACACACCGTGAGAGGAAGAATTTCCTTTTAAATAATGAATGACGTGAAATATAGAGGCTTGATCTACGTATGAAACTAATTAAGTCGATCGCACTTACTGTTAAGTTAATCGACCCGCCTTAAAAAATAGTGAAACCAACATTAAGAATACTAATACACCTCTGAACATTCATATGAAGCATTTCTTTCTATTATAACCATCTTTGATTTTCCATGAAAAATACTTTTATGAAGTGTCACTGTCAGGAAGTTGTATATTAGGTGAGAAACATAGCAAAATATCAGATATTTAAGGAAGCAAAGGAACTACAGAAATACAGGCAATTGTGTTTTCACTTAGAGTTTTCTCAATTATTTTACACGAGAATAATTCTCAAAAGCAATTTGACCCTTGGAGTATATTTTAATATTGTGGACTAAGGCGGAAATTGCTATCACACTGAAAATTACATGAATTTGATTAGATGACAGTTTTATTTTATGGAATTTTACATTAAAACACTACGCCTTGACTGGAAAACAGTGATTACATATTTACTGTATTAACTTTTACATTGAATAGAAATCCTTGACTCGTGGATTATAATTTGTTCATCCAGTAATATGAACTATTTGAATGGACTTTCCCCTTGAGATGAATGTTATTCCATTCTACCGTATTATCAGAACCACCTCAGATATTCATGTGGTCAAATAAACTCAAGAATAGCAAGACGACCACATAGAGCTGTCCGCAGTCAACTGCTAGAAGTACTTCGTTCATTTTTACAGCCGTTGACAGTTTCTATACCTGAATAATCCCACGAAGCATTTCAGCTGCGTTCAACAGCTTCCCGATTTTAAGCCATTACGACTTCCACCTCAGAACGAACAAACGAACAGCAGTGCCAGAAGGAGCGAACCCTGTTCAGTGTGGTTACCCAGCTCACGAACCGACCACCGCAGGTACTGGGTATCAAGTGACTCCAACTCTAGCAAAGAGCGAGGGTATTTCCACTGTTCTCTTCATCGATTTCCGTACACACGCAGCGGAAGCAAGGATTGGCCCGTTCGTCCTAACAAAGAATGACCAGCAGGATACATGCGAGTGTTGCGAAGGAAGTTTTCAATGCGTCAGTGACTCGTGGAAATAATCTATTGAGCAACCCTGCGTACACACATACTTTAGGTTTATGCTGTGGAGGATTATGCTGGGTCAGGAGCTGTTCCGGCGAGCTTCTTAGAAACAGTTACAGATGTGTGATATGGCGTTATTCTTCATGTAGCCACCGTGCTAATAATTATTCAATGTTTTTCTTTCAAGGAATTAATTTTTTTTTCTTAAGTATTGGGAAACAGGAAAAGGTATCTACTTCTAATGATTTCTAAATTATCTAACTTATCTGCTCTTTCGATACTTTCACGTTACTTTACAATGAATTATTTATTATGATCTCTTTCGTGTGTCAGTTGATCTAACTAATTCTGAAAAACAGTATGGGATGAATGAACAAAAATTTTGACATATTGCTTACACTCAAAAATTATTAATTGTAGATAGTCGTTGAAAGATCGTACAGGGTTTTCAATTTGCCTTTTGCAACATCCACTTTTTGTAATAAAATGCGCATGGCAACCAAAATTGCATGCAATACCAAGTGTGACGTAGGAATACTACGTCGCCCCGTCCGAAAAATCACAGAATAATGTAAATTTGGATCCATTAGTTGGCGTTGCACAAGAGAAATTTCATTTGAAATCCGTCCAAGTCCTGTTACCGGCTCTCTTTGGCTCCGAAAGTAATAAAAACCCTTCTCTATTCTTGGCTGAAGTGAAACTCTTTGGTAGATTAGCCTTTCACGTCCTGCTTACGTCATCCCTTTCATACGCACGTATCATCATAACTCCCTGCTACTACCCACTACTACCACATCCCCGTCATACACGCGTATCATCATAACTCTCTGCTACTACCCACTACTACCACATCCCCGTCATACACGCGTATCATCATAACCCTCTGCTACTACCCACTACTACCACATCCTCATCATACACGCGTATCATCATAATTCTCTGCTACTACACACCACTACCAACAAATCACAAGCTTGCACGCCCTTCTTTACACGTTATTCTGAAAGTTATCTTCAGTTTCTGTATTTGATAGTGTTTTCGTGTACGCAAGTGCACGTTACCATGTCCTTCCTGTCGATGGCGGAAAACCCCAATTCTATATTTGGTCTGTCGTAAATCTATCGAGCGAAATTCGCTCTTCTGTGCCGGAGTTTTCCGTACCCCTCTGGCTACATCGTGCGCCATACATGGTACGAGATCATCAACCTAACTTAGCCTAGCCACCAAAGCAGTCAAATGTATGCATAAAAATTATTACGTTTTCTTGAAATTTGTGTTTATTACTCATATACGCAAGTTTAGATTAGAAGGAAAATTGACAGGGACAGCCAAATTTGTTTAAACAAAATCCTTCATTTTTAAATTCACGGATAGCCAAATTTGTTTGAACAAAGTCCTTCATTTTTAAATTCACGCCGGAGGTATTTATCCACATGAAATTTTGGCAGAGTTGCAAAGTGTTGAACTTTCGATAAGAAGTGAGCTGACTCGTAGGCAGAATAAGTTATTTCTTCATTCTTAGTGACCGGTGTTCGCGATGCACGAGTAGTGACGTCAGGGCTGTACTCTCACAGTTGCCTGCTTGAGTTCTGGGACTGACACATCATTGTAGAGGGAGGTGGGTTTCAAGAAGTAAAAAATTTGCTTACTGAAAATATTATTGTGACATAAGAAGTAGTTATCACCTACTCGCTATGGGTGTATAATTTTATGATATAATTATAAAAGTAGGCTTGCGAATGCAGGTTCATAGAAGTAAGTCACAACTAACGCGCGAAGTAATGACGTGTGATTTAAAAATACGTACCTTAATACTGAAATCTTCACGAATCATCAACTGTAAGCTAAGGACAACAGTAAAAACACACAAGTATTCTGGCTGGTTTACTTACGAGAAATTATTTTTTACAAATCACATGACACCTCAACACACATTGGGTCAAGAAACGTGCAATGCTTCAAGTTTTTCATCTACATAAAAAATAAAAAATGAGCAAGTCAGTCAATTGCTAACCAACTGAAGGACGATTACGATAAATATTTATGTGTAACATAGAAGTCGGAGAAAAACAGTAATGCCATGAAAACACGATCAAAATATTAGAAATTTTAAGAAAAAATACAATGAAGCCAAAAGTCTCGATGAGAATAGCACCAAAACAACTACGAACTTTTATTTCCAGTCACATGTTTCCTTTTCGTATTCACAAATGTTTTAAACATAAAACGAAAACATCGAAATACAGAGTACATGTACACGTCATTCGTACCTTTCGAAAATTACAGTATTTCAAAGCAGGGAAAAAGACAATCTTTAGCGTCAATTATACACTTCCGCTCTGCCATTTCGGTAGGGGAACACGCTAAGCTCTTGGCACACTGGGGTCACTACTCACTAAATATGTGCAACGTAAGCCTATTATGTACAGAGTATTGTCGTTAGCTTAGCTGAACGGACCTCACGCGATGAACAGTCATGAGGATGCAAATGTATTGAAACGGTGGCCATCTTGCCATGCATGTCGCTGTGTAATTATTATACAGTTTGCAACAGACGCCCATTTAGAAGTACAGCAGTGCAGGGCGGCTCAGAAGCTTGTTCCAAATCATCTTATTGCTCCCATTTTCAGTTATAACCAATTTGAAATGTTTCAATTTATTCAAGAAATGTGAGCAATCAAATAACATTACATAACTCTGAGACACAAATACGGATGAAAACTGATTTTGGTCACGAAAGTTTCTCTGTTGGGTTAAGACAGCAGTTCTTGAGCCAAAATATGGAGACTTCAATTCATGCAAAGCATTCTACTAGAAAAAAGAGAGATTTTTTCAGAAATGAATGAAAAATTGCGTGATGAAATTTGCAAACAATTCATTAAATGTATGCCCCCATGAGATGAAACAGCGAGTTTTTCCAATTGGAAATTAGTGGATCTAAGTTTTACACCCAAACCTACGCTAAGATACAAGTGATGAATTTCCCCCTTATGGAAAGAAATGCAACGTTTACCAGTAATTACAAAACTTATGCAAACAGCGTATGAAATATCAGGTAAAATGAAATACCTATTAATAATGTCAGGTATGCAGTACTTATGACCATTTGTCCTCTTAAATTAATTGCATTTCCTGCCATCGAATAAATAGAGCACCTTTAGAAGTTATTTGCGTGAACAGCATCAAATGTAATGCATCTGATAATATTCTTCGGCGTGATCAAACAGTAATACCATTGGTCTCAAAAATCTGAACAAACTTTAAAATTTTATCATTGTATGAACATCTATTTCTTCTCCTCGTCACACTAACATTCAGAGCAGGAACACTTTATACATATTACAAAGAAAGTTTTCACATTCAAGTGAGGCTATGTACAAGTCAGGAGGCTGTACGACTTTATATATAAAAATGGTTGAACGTATCTAACAAAAAATATTAACAACAACAATAAAGTCTAAGTACGTTACTGAAATGAAAACTTTCAATAACTTAATTTAATGCCACTATCACAAGGTTGATACTTTGTGTGTACTCCATACGAAAAACAGACGGTTTATCGTGAAAAATCACGTTGGCACAAGAGTTCAGTTTCTACAAAGTTTGGCACACCGTTCGTTGCTTCACAGTACCTAATAGTCTCTTATCACTTAGTAACGATTTAACCCATAAGTTGCACTATACATATTCTTCGGTAGGCTTTGGTGTGCCACGAGCGCTGACGCGTCCGTTAGCGGTATTGTCTGGTAGCTCAGCGATGTCTTTGAATACTCCTACGAGACTCTCGAAGTTGAGACCCCAATTAAGGAGGTAGTCCCAACCGAAAGACGAACCATTGGGAGGCTTGTAAGAGCTCATGTTGCTCAAATCATCGTCAGAGGCGACCAGAGTACTCAGAGAACCTCGGAATGAATCGAATCCATCATAATTCTTCGAGGATTCGTTGTCATGTTCGTTCTCGTTATCAACCTCGGCCAATTTGCTAAATATCATGTTGCCGGGACCAAAATCACGCGTCACTTTCTCGTAATTATTTTCGTACTCAAATTCAGAACACGTGAAAGAATCGTTGCCCGACTCATCGGTCGAAGAGTCAGGAGCTTCTAAAAGCGCCGTGTTAGTTTCAAGAAGCTCGGCAATCTTGTCTTTCCGTCTGTTGTCTTCGCTAGAAGAGGAAACTGCATCCAACGTAGAGACCAGAGACGAATTTCTAGGTCTGTGATTAAGTCTATCTATTTCTTCCGGAGTTAAACCAATGTTGACATTGCCGTCGTGCTTCTTTTTTTTGGTGGCTTGTGAAGAAGCATGCATAGAACCAGATGACTGGGAGAGATGTGACACCGGAGAGTTGAGGGATCTTTCGCTGTTAGACAAGACGTCTTTTACGCCAGGTCCTTGAGACGTGCCAAGCAGAGCTGTTTGTAGAGGCTTCCCACTAAGGTCCTGTAAGGTCAAAATACGAGGTGTCTGTTGAGAGAGTTCAGAAGACGGAGACAGCCGCGCCAAAGGCGTAGATTGCATTTTCAAAACGGACGGAGATTCTCGGGGAGGGACTGGATTTGGACTCTGACGCAGTATATTTCTGGGACTCTCTCGGTGAGGTGTGTTTGGGAAATTGTGCGGAGAATGTCGGTGGCTGTGTTTGTGGTAACCTGGGACGTGCGGATTTGTCTTGTACTTACGAATGTTGCCGTCCCTATAACCTTTGTAGTGATAAACTATATCAATATCAGAGGGAGCGATCGATGAAGCATTCTCTAAATCATAATGTTCAGGAACTTCATCAGGCATATTTCCGTGTCCAGCCATATTATCTCTGTCAGGCATGGTAGCTTCTTCTACCCTCAGTGGAACACCAGGACTCTTATTCATAATTTCTCTTTCGATGATATCCGGTCGCTGAGGTCTCTCATGGTCACGATCTTTGTACTTTTTGGTAGTGAGCTCTTGAGAGAGGTGATGAGATCGCAAAACCTCGTCAGTCATTTCAGCACTCTCAGCGTACCCAGAATCTTGGGGCGATCGTCCAGAATCTGTTGAAGTGTTTGCAAGCAGCGCTGAACCATTCTGTTTCACATGTCCGCTATTTTTCTCCTTCCGCTGTTTCCTCACGCGATAGACGATGAACGAAATCATGATTGCAACCAGAAGTAGAACGAAGAAAATTATTACGAGAGTAATGCCGATAGAAAGTGGGTCGGTGGCGGTGGCAGGTCCAAGTAAGGCACCCACACATTCAGGGACGATAGCAGCTCCTTTAGGACGGCCTTGCAGCAGGGTACCTGTCGAGTTGAACGGCTGCACTTCTCCGTCTACGGCCAAAGCGGCTATGCAACCGATGAAACCTGCAATAAAAATATTTCAATAACATGGGTACAAATATTCATGAAAAAGAAAGGAAAAAATGTCAGAAAAATGATTGTCATTTTACAGCACTGGATTATAAAATAAATATCTTTTTTCTCTTGCCTTTCCATGAGCTACATTCGAATTAACTATGTGATGATAGAATACACGAACATGACGATAGGAAATTAAAAAAATCGCACCTGGAGGTCGACTTTCTTCGTCAACGAAATGTGGAGCAGCGCCGATGGTAATTGATGTCAGGTAAGCATCCAGAAAATCATGAACCAGAGGCAGATCAAGCTTCTCACCCACGTCTATACCATCAAGCACGAGCTGCAGCCCCCCGTTGGAGGAAAGCAGTGTGAGGTTGTGCCATTCGCCGTCGCTGACTTGCGGCTCCATGATGGTCATATTCACAGGCTGGTTCGCTCCTAATTTGGAAGTGTACTCTAAATGTTTATCTCTGATAACAACCATGGTGTAGTCGTTGTTAGTCGCAGCATACACCAAGATCCCGTTGTCCACGAGTGTACGGAATCGCAGACTCAAACTTTTTGGAGGCGCCGCAGTCAATTGTCGACTGATTCGATTTCGGGATCCCGTGACCCCGGCACTCCTACTAGCATGCCGGTGGTAGAGCCATGGTAGGAGCTGCCGACGTCTGTGCTGTTCTGTTATCAAAAACTCAATGTATGATTCGCCATCAAAAGAGGCAGGATGTAGAGATGACTCGCAGTTCTTCGCCATGAGTCCATTAGGACATATGCACATGTGAGTCGACCAGCGGTCCACACAAACCCCTCCTTCGCCACATGGGTTGCCGACGCACACGTTGAGTCGTCGTTCGCATACATCAGCGATGCCCCTTGCCTGTTGGTTGGTCAAATAATTTATTAGAATAATTCTTTACTTTGATAATTCAAATAGTACCCGTAATTACACTTTTATTCCATTCAGACTTTAAAAATGATATTCTTAGACTTATTATGCAGCACCTCTAGGTATAGAACGGTCAAGTAGTGAAACAGAAGTTGTAATAATTTCTCGTGAATTGACAAAGAAACAAGTTCAGGAGTAAAGAAATATCACAAGTATTCACAATTTAAATCTGCATTAGAACAATACTAATTTTCCTTGAAGATATGTTCAGGTAAGAGGGAACGGTGTCATTAGATTAGTGAGATCAAGTTTCAGATACACGTTAGCTTGAAATTAATGGTAAATGAAAGTCGAGAGTTTAGATGATAATTCATTTCTGTCTCACCAGAGTAGGACACACGAGAAAGACGTAAAATAACCAAATGAAAGCAAAGCAGAGAAAAATACCCCAAAAAATACTGAGACTACAGAATTCCAAAATATTTTTGTCGTTTTTGGAAGCCACCAAGAAAAGTAGAGATGGAGCAGTACAGCGCCCTAATTCACAAGAAGTAAATGTTAGTTACAAGTCTTATCAGAAATCTGGTACGATTGAAGGTTCCGTAAATTCACGATGCAGGGCCCAAATTTTCAAATAACTATTTATTGTTTCGAAACAATTCTCGTGAATTGGGGGTTTCATGAATGAAGGAGTGTGAATTAAGTCGCTCTCCAGTACTCGTAAGAAGTGAGACCCAGTTTATCCCCTTGAAGGCACCTGAATTGCTCCGGACAGGTTGAGAGGTCGACCGTTGATGGAGGCGCCGTGCAGGCACCCCACGAAGTCATCTGACAACACCTGCCCTGGCCTCTCTTGGATGGGGTCGACTGTCATCACTCCGCCCATGTACATCGGCTCGTTGTTGAAGTTTAGGGTCCTGGAATACATTTAATTTTTATCTACACGTTCACAGACCAGCTAGTTCTTGGTCATTATTCCTTCGTAAGTAGGTGATCGTTTATGTAGAGTATCTAGTGAGTGTGATTACTGCCCTGTTCCTCCGTAACCTGTGTTGACAGGGAAAAGATTTAGAGCTTTTTCATCAGCCTTAAACAAGCTCCTTTAACAAACTAGATATACAATCTGGAAATGATTTAAAAAAGAATTGAAAGAGTTATAAAAATAATAAAAAATGATACAAACTCACATGACAGAGCTATGATAGTTGATAAGCACAGTAACTTTTAAAACATCAAGCAGAAAGCGAGGAGAAAAAGAAAACCTCAAAGTACTTAGTTTCTCTGAAACTAAACATATTCTCACCCTGTGGGGCCAGTGTCATCCGCAGAGCAAGAAGAATCGCCAGGTCGACAATCTTTGCAGACATCGCCACTTTTCGAACAAGAAGCAACACTAAGAGACACAACTCTCCCATTTCTGGTGGCAGTGACGCGATACCAGCCTCCGTCCGTGACTTTCTTGTTGACACTGATGGATGTAATCGCTGTGCGGGCGCCACCGTAACTGAATCGAGGCCGTCCGTTGCTCAGTTCGATTGCCACGAAATCAGACCGTCCACCAGTCTGAACTCCAAAATTATAAACAAGGAGAGAATCAGCTTTGATGGTCGAGAAAGTGAGGGAAATGTCATTGGTTGTGGCATCCAAAGTAGGAAAAGTCATGTATGACAATTCGCGGAAACTGAATGTAGACTTCTCGCAATGCAACCCGTAAAAGTTGGTCTCGCAGGAACACCTGTAGTCCGGCTTGAGGGAGATGCAAGAGCCGCCGTTCATGCAGGGGTTTGGTTTGCAGGATTCTGTCACTAACTCACACTGCATTCCTCGATAGCCCGGTCGACAGAGACAGAAGAATCCTCCCTCGAGAGTGGTCTGACATGAGCCCCCATTTCGACAAGGATTGTTGTCACAAGCATTTGTTTTATCGAACTCGCACTGCTGTCCCTGACGTGAGGGAGGGCAGGTACAGATAAAGTTGAAGCCTTTCCTTGCACACGTTCCACCAGCTTGACAAGGATTCGGGGAGCATGGATCTTGTCGCAGTTCGCAGAAGCTTCCAGTAAACCCTTGTTTGCAGTTGCAGGCAGCATCGTGCCTTATCAATGGAGATGTAAGCACTAACCTCGGAGAATCAACTGTCTCAGTTTCATCGTACGCTTTGATACCGTGAGAACAATCACCTCCATTTTGGCAAGGTGATTCATCACAAGGATTATAATTTATGATAATTTTCAAACCCTGTAAAGCTTTGGTAATTTTAACATTTTCAGCGGATAATTTATTTGTTACTTTTGCAGGCTCAAGATATCCACTTTTGGACGAATGTAGCACACTGAGAGTGAGGTCAGTGTGGGACTTCCTTTGGAGCATAGATGAAATTTCAATGGAATGGCTTCCGAAAACTTCTTCCAAGGATTCTTTAAACGGTTGGTAATAGAGCAGCAAAAATCGCTCAGAAGTTACATTTAGAGCGCGAAGAGTGATGCTGTTATCTAAAGTTACGTTGTCAAACTGGCCGAATTCAATGTCAACAGTGGATGTAACATCATTATGTCGACCGTCGTTTCCAGACACTGTTAAAGAGTAAGTTCGATCGGGAGTAATCTTTGCCACATGCAAATTGCACGCATTCGGTATGGAAAATATTGCCGAGTCTTGCTCGAGAATTTGACAAGTATATTTTCCATCACTGTCAGGATCGTTGGGGTGTACATCAGCAATGTTGCCGCCAGGGAAATTTCCTCGAAACGTAAGAACCGAGACTTTAACTAAACGAGATGTAGATGGCGAGTCATTCTTGTCCAGTACATTGATTGTAACTTCGTGTTCAGACTTCATTTTAGGTTTACCGCTGTCTTCTACCTGAATGCGGAAGTTCAAGACTGGAGTTGTTTCTCTATCAATGCTTCGAGTTGTTTTCACCTCACCAGTCTTTCCGTCTACAGTAAAGAATTCGCGGTGCTCACCTCCCACGATTTGGTAATAGAAAGGCATTGTATTTGGAGGCAAATCGGGATCAGTAGCACTTAGAGTCATAACAGAAGTCATGGCAGGTTCATTTTCAGAAACGTAGCCCACAATTTCTGGAGGATCAAATTGCGGACCGTTGTCGTTTACGTCCTCTAGTATGACTTTGACGAGCGTAGTACCCGTCTGCGTCGGGGTTCCGTTGTCTATTGCCCCGATGGTGAGATTATAGACAGGCACTGCCTCTCTGTCGAGCTGTCCCGTGGTTTCAATAACACCTGTCTGTGGATCAACCTTGAAAGCGTGACCCAAGTTTCCTCCTATGATTGAATAAGTAAACTGATTGTTTTGCGGCCGAACATCAGAATCTACTGCTGTTACAGTAACAACAACGGTGCCCACTAAGGCTCCTTCACTGAGAGATGTCTCATAATACGGTTGAGAGAAAACTGGAGGATCATTTCCATCCTGAATAGCAATGATAATCTGGGCTTCATCAGTGTCATTGCCTCTGATGCTTCCAGAATTCTTGGCCATTACGGTGAGAACAACACGATTTTGGCTTTCTCTGTCCAAGTTTCGAGACACTGTGAGTTCTCCTGTAGTTGATCCTATAAGGAAGCCTCTGTCATTACTTGATCCTACGAGAAGATAGTAAACCATACCATCAGCTCCTTTGTCCTCGTCAGTGGCCTGGATAGAGCCAAGGGATGTACCAATGCTGGCCGATTCAGAAACCGTAAATTGGAAGACGGGTTGAACAAAACGAGGATAGAACTCGTTACGACTCGTAATGTGAACTATAACTTTTGCTGAGCTCTTCTGTATCGAGTCTGGGTTGACAGCCATAACTTGCAAATCATACCGATTCTTCTCCTCATAGTCAAAAGATTTTCTTGACACTATAACACCACTTTCGGCATTGACAGAAAAAACGTCTCTGCCATCTCCTCCAACGATTTTGTAGCGGATGACAGCATTCTGTCCAGAATCGATATCAGTTGCTTCAAGTTGAAATACTACCGTACCAGTAGCAGAATTTTCGGGGATAGATGCATCAAATTCTTCTTTTTTAAACAATGGTGGGTTATCATTGACATCAGCAAGTTTGATGGTCAACAAGGCTGTTGCAGAGTACGGATGGAAAGCCAAGTCTTGCGCCGATATGTTCAGCATGTAAAGTTGCAGAGTATCGAAATCAAGAGACTCCTTAACTGAAACAGCGCCAGTGTCGTCATTGATTTCGAACTTACCAGCTTCATTACCACTTGTAATTTTGTACTTGACTTGGCCGTTCACACCTTTGTCCCCATCTGTCGCAGCAACTTTGATGATTGCAGAACCGATTTTCTCATTCTCAGCTACCATGACTTGATAGCTGAGAGCCGTGAACTGAGGTGTATGTTGGTTCTCGTCAGTAACCTCGAACACGACCACGACATCGTCCTGTCGCGGAGGAACGCCTTTGTCCCGAGCTCGCACTAGTAGAGCAAACCGAGTGCCGATTTTGCCTTCCAGAGGCTTTGCAACGCTAATGAAACCAGATTGAGTATCGAGAGAAAAGTAATCTGACCCATTTCCTCCGACTTTTTCATATTCAATTTCAGCATTAATTCCGAAGTCTTGTTCATCAACTGCCTTTACTTGAATGACTCTCTGACCGACTTCGGCTCGTTCTAGCACAGGAGAGAAGTAGCGGTCTTCCGTGAAAGTTGGCACGTTGTTATTCGCATCAACAACGTTAATGAACACTGAAGCATGGGAG
The DNA here is from genome assembly GCA_014899125.1 of Orchestia grillus. Lineage (NCBI taxonomy): Eukaryota > Metazoa > Arthropoda > Malacostraca > Amphipoda > Talitridae > Orchestia > Orchestia grillus. The sequence continues at coordinate 78,696 of VOMN01003876.1, forward strand.
GACATTGGAGGCTTCCCATTATCTGTGGCGATTACAACTAACTGGTATTGGTTTTCTGGTGATGGACCCCTTAGAGTATGTCGATATTTCAAGGACTGTTTAGAAAGTAATTCTCCACTGGTTGGATCCACACTAAAGAATTCATTAGGGAATTTGAGACTATAGGTTATGGCACTGTTTGGACCTGGTTTATCCCTGTCAGTAGCAGACACTTGTCCTACAAACGCAACTGATCTTTGCAGTTCTGGGAAATTGAAGTCATAATGGTCGTTTTCGAAGACCGGTGGATTGTCATTCTCATCTTGAACAATGATGGTTAGCGGAGTTTCTGCTCTCCAAGAACCGTCAAAAGCTGACACTTTTAGCAAGTACTCATCGCGAGCTTCTCTGTCAATAGCCGAAGCCACCGTCACATTTCCACTCACTGGGTCTATGTGAAATTTGTCATCCGGGTTCACCGTGAAGCTGTACGTCGCATTAGCGTTCTCGCCTATGTCTCGGTCGCTCGAAGTCACTTGAATGACAAATGTACCAACTTGAGCATTCTCTGTCACGTTTACACTAAAGAGACGAGTGAACCTAGGAGGGTTATCGTTTTTATCTTGAACAGTGACCTGTACCATGGCTGTTCCGGTCTGCGGCGGCGTTCCTTTGTCGACAGCTTCAACGACGAGGGAGTACATGCCGACATTTTCTCTGTCTAGCTTAATTTTTGTGAATATTTCCCCAGTTTCTGAGTTTAGTTTAAATGCATCAGCATCAGCGGAATCCTTACGGAGATGGTAAGAGATTTGGGCGTTTTGGTTAGAGTCACGGTCTGAGGCACGTACCCGAGCAACAAGTTGGGCTGGAAATAAATCTTCTATAATGGAAGCGTTGTACACAGAGTGGTCGAATACTGGAGGATTGTCGTTGTAGTCACTCACGTTAACTACGATATGAGTGGCTGACGCTAATGGAGGGTCATCAGAATCTCGGGCAGATACCCACAACTCGTACTGAGGTAAAGTCTCGTAATCGAGGCCGGTACGAGAGATCCGTATTTCTCCTAGCTGCTCGTGAACTTCGAACGCTTGACCAATATTGCCGCCAGCGATATCGTAATGAACCCTCCCAAGAGGACCGAGTTTAGGGGAAGTGGCAGACAAAGTAGTAATTAGATTTCCTCTCTCAGATTCACTGAAACTGAACGACGTTTCTTGTTTCTTGAATTCAGGGAAAAGGCTTGCAGGCCTGAGGTACACTTTCAATTTGGCTTCAGACGACAAAGGAGGAGAACCAGAATCTGAGGCATGAATTTCTAAGTCGTAAACTTCACGTCCCGTCAGCGTGGTCGCCGCTTTGATGACTCCAGTTTCTTGCTTCATGGAGAACTTGTCGGCGTCCGGCCCCGACAGGTAGTAGGTAATGCGGCCGTTCACGCCGTAGTCCGTGTCCACGGCGGCGCGACCGAACACAAAGCTCCCTGAAATACAGGCTCCGGTAAATAATAGCATTGAATATTATCTCACTTAGATTTGACACTCATAATCGTGCCTTGAATAGCCAAATGCGTGCTTGCACATCAAGGCTGTGCACTGATTAAAACCAAGAAATAAACTTTTATCTCTGAAGTACGTATTAAAACTTTTGTCTCTGAAGTACGTTTTTTCCTAAGATTGCATGCATTCTTACAGGAAACACGGCCTTTAAACTTAAAGATCAGGAATTAATTTATTCACAAAAGTACGTTTTTTAATGCAGTGTATCAGTACAGCAGCAAGGAAATATAAAACATAATTTACCTCCCAAAAAATACGGGTAATTATTGTATTCAAGCCTTCAAAATGACGGTATATCAAATTGTAAACAGATTGATATACCCGTAATTTGAAGCACCCTCGGTTTACCATTTGCACTAAAATTCAAAATTAGAAGCAACAGTGAGGTAAATATACTATCGATGAGAATACTACGAGAGTATTTATATTTACTACGATTTGGTCTAAAATAGATTTCGTGTAATCCTGTGTCTCGTTGAGCTAACTTTAATTTTTTTCTCTTTGGCCTCTCTAAAGCAAGTCGCTTTCTCGTACTCGGCAATTTCCATAATAAAATGGCGTCACCAGAATAAATTAATGTCGTTGTCGTTACTTCTCTCATGCCTGTGCCTCCACACCACATGCGCGACAAAGAGCAGAGGGCTTAACAATATCAGTCTAGTTCAATTAATTTAGACTTTGTGCAGAGATAATTTAATATCTCTTGTTACTTCAGCGTAAAAGAAAATAGACAAATTACTTGATAGATAGGTATATACGCAAAGCTTATTATGATACGTAGATACTAATTTAACTTAAAACTATAAGTAAATTTTTGCGAACAGATACTGAATCACTTAATACAGGAAAATGTATTTTCAACAGTACACGAAATTTATTAGTCAAAGTCACAAAAAGAGGAATCGCACTTTCCACTAAGTAACATTGAAACAAATAACCGAACAAAAATATAAAGGCATTGATGAAGCAGTAAAATTTATGCGATTGCATAATGAACGTTGAAGAATACATTCTCACCAGTTGGGGTTGGGTCCGGAATGTAAATGACGTAGTATTCTTGAGCAAACTCGGGAGCGTTGTCGTTCTCGTCCAGAAGCGTCACGGTCAACTGCAATAGAAGTTAACGTGGAAGTGCTTACAATGCTCCGTCAAATGTGGCCTAAAATAAGATTTACTCCGCTGACTTTATTGGAGATGAGCACGTATGAAGGAAATGAATAATTGGTGCACTCAGGAGAAAAAAAAACATTTATTAATTTCAACACGTTTTACCGTTGAGTTTTCAAAGCCTTACAACTACTGGCGTGGAGAGGAATGAGAGGAAAGTGTGGTTTAAGCTTCCTTTTCTAAGGGAAGTACTCCCTGGTTACGTGAAATACCTTGCCTGAGCCGGGATTCGAACCCTGAACGTACCGGCTGCGAGGCCATCACGCTAACCAGTACGCCATGGAGTCCACCATGGAGAAATATTTCAATTATTGTGGAATAGCTCTACTAGAGTGCAAATGTATCGAATAAGTGAAATCACTACGAACATTCTGGCAACGTTCACGCCGACACAGCACAAAGTTGGGAAATTGGATCATTAAAGAGTAAAAAGATGCTAGAATTCTACGTTTTCTTTTGAAACAAAATAATTTTTAAATCAAAGCAGCACGTCTATCATAAACTTGTGAGAATTTGAAAGTGTAATGGTAGAATGTTGAGTAAATGTCAGACCACTTTTTTAAATATGCAAAAAATACTTCATCGGTTAGCAGAACAAAAACAAAAATGAAGGAGCTCAAGTCAATGATCAGTAAGGTATTTTCTGCATAATGAGGACGAGTATCCTTCTTGATATATATACTCTTTTCCTAAGCTATCTACCATTTACTCGCCACTCACGTGCACGCAGCAGTGTAAAGGTAGAGGTAAAGTTTTTTTTGGCATAGCCATGAGGGCCACAGGGCAGGTGCGTACAGACGGTTTGTGCAGCGCGGGTCAGGCGATACATCACCCCCTGGACAGGGTGCTAGTCTGTCCCAGGCCTCACCCCAGCATCAGCTGTACCCCATTTGCACACGACTACACATGCAGTTGTGTAGTTAGCGGAAATTCATTTCTCAATTGTTGAAGAATGCAAGTGTAACTAACAGAAGATGATAATCAAACTTGCAACGTAGAGTTGTTTATTATCCGAAATACAAACAATAAATTCATTAGGCACATGGGAACTTCTCATAGGATTTTATATGCCTAATTTTAAGGCAGAAACATAAGAGTAAGCACGGGTATAGACTCCAGCGTGTCCCCGATCGGCCTGACGTAAAAGTGTCGCTCAGTTTTATCACAAAATGTGAATTTTGGTTAGCAAAATAAATAACGACTGAGCTTCATGCGAATGACAAAATATCAAATACAAACCTGTAGCTAATTAAATATCGTAATAACTTCTCTGGAAGTAAATACCTTTCACTTAGACCCCACGGTTGCCCCACGTGAGACTTCCAAAATCACAGTCGTATTAGTTAACAATAAGAGACGATTATGTGTGTAGTTGTTTTCTTCAGAAAGACCAGATATTTTATCGAACTCCAAATCATTTGCTTGCTTGAGTTATTTTTTACGGTGAGTACATTGTAGCAGCATGCGTGCCACCTGATGTGCAAAACAAGTAAAATTTACAATGTATCGTGAATTTAATTTATTTGGAGCTCATTTTTCTTTATCATCGTATGCGAAATCATCCGTTGATAATAGATCTTTTTTTACAATTGCAAATTCTAACTCATATATATAAATGCTTGCGACTTTCCAACAAACGCCGATATTCTAAGCTGGATTCAAGCCCAAGAATTTTGAAGACACAAAGAATTCGGGACTGATTTGTGCTGCGCACAAATGCGATCACAGCAAACGCAGGCAGAAACAGGCAAAGCTGATCACCACAGCATCCAGCCACTTTGTAAAGTGAGACGGGCTGGAATTTTTTACTAGCTGCTCTTCATTTGATACAAAATGCTACCACGAATGTGACAATCAAAACCAATTTCCATGAGAAGCCGTAGGCATTTTATTTGGTCATGCCGACAAGCTTTCACAAGCATGAGAGTGAAGTTGATCCTGAACGTTTACGAGTATTCTGATTTTCTTCTAAAATATGCTACTTCTTCTGCCGTTTTGTAGCTTTTCAGCTTAACTTACCTAAGCCACATAGGGGTATATTGTAACAGGGATCTCTCTAGCAAATGAATTTACAAAGCATTTACAGCGCATACTAATTGCCGCAGAGTTATAATCCAGGAAACAAATTAGGAAACCTTGCTCATTGTTACCTTAGTAATTCACCAATAGAAATTTCACGCGACTCCCTCATGAAATTTTGGACAACGTCACTCATATATATTCACACAGATAAAAGGCATTGAGAGAGACTAAATTCATACACTGGTTCACCAAAAATACGGGCTGAAAAACAGTAGGGATAAATAATGGGTACCTGTGTAGTAGGGCTAAATAATGGGTACCTGTGTAGTAGGGATAAATAATGGGTACCTGTGTAGTAGGGATAAATAATGGGTACCTGTGTAGTCGCAGAGCGAGGATCAGTCAGGGAAGAATCCTTGGCCTCGACGAGGATGGTGTACTCCTGCACGGCCTCCCTGTCCAGGGGGGCCAGGGTCTTCACCACTCCGTTCTCGGGGTCCACCCTGAACACGTCCGACCCCCCAGCGCCCCCCACCAGCGAATACCTTCAACAAAAATAGCATGAGAACACGCACATTGCCGCCCGCAGCTGTCGTCTGCTAAGTGATGCTAACGGAACCAGTAGGTCTGATTGGAAGCATAGAATGTGAGCTCGAATAGCGTTTCAAACACAGACTCTGTGCATTAGACAGACCTTGTAAATACAAAGAGAATGAAATCCTCGTCTCACAAAGAGTTGGAATACGCAAGGGAGCGAGTACGGAACGCATCAGTTATTTCGCGACCAGAAGAGGCACAGTACGGGTTCACAAACGACGAATGAACATCGAAAATATGAAGCAATGATTCGATAAGAAACACCAGAATAATGAACAGGTCTAACAAATCCAATATAAAATTCTCATTACCGATGGCTGGCAAGGAACGAATACTTAAATTCTGAAAGAACTCAACTCCAGTGTTTTATTTTATAGATAACTTCTGAAAAAAGTAGTCTAAACATGAAACCAAGAGCAGAAAATAGTTATTCACAATAATCTAGCAAAACATTTATGCCTCTTCCTTCTATTTATTAATGTATAAGTTATGTATAGTCTTCACTTCCAAAAATATTTCAAATTAGAGGCTATAATTTATACTTCTCACTTGATTTTGGCGTTGAGGCCATAGTCTACATTTCTCCCTTTATCTCGGCGTTGAGTCCATAATCCACATCGCTCACCTGATCTTGGCGTTGAGTCCATAATCCACATTGCTCATCTGATCTCGGCGTTGAGTCCATAATCCACGCTGCTCACCTGATCTTGGCGTTCAGTCCATAATCCACATTGCTCACCTGATCTTGGCGTTGAGTCCATAATCCTTGTCCGTGGCGGTGAGGGAGATGATGGCTGTGCCTGGAAGGACAGACTCGCTCACGACAGCGGTGTACTGAGGCTTCTGGAACTGCGGGCTGTGGTCGTTCTCGTCGCGCACCAGCACTGAGATGGTGCCCGTACCCGTCAGACGAGGGGTGCCTGGAAGTCACATGTTCGTTTAGAGCTGCAGGTTTGGTGTAATAACATCACCAGGGGATCGATGCGTTATGCTTATAATTGTTAGGTAACGAACGACTGTAGGTAGCGAGAAATGGGCCAGCAAGGCGCTAAGCAGACAGTGTCATCCAATTGAGTCAGAGCGACATCAAGTTTATAACACAATACGTGAGTTATGCCAGCCACACGTGCTAAAAATAACACATTTTCGATAGTAACAGTCGCTCCACATCGTCTATTATTCGAACCAGTTAACTGGATGTGCTGAAAAAATACATTTTAGCCAGCAAATGTCAGTTCATATCGACCTACTGTCCAGCTGGATGCCATCAGTACTTCACATTACAGTAGCCCTGAAGTAATTCTCGCAGCCTCTCGCTGATGTATGTAGAATCTACGAGCTTATAAAAAATTTTTGAAGGGGTGATAAATTTATTAAACGAACCTATGGAACAAAAATTTTCCGATGTTAAAATCTCAGTTTTTGTTTTTGTACGGCTGTTAATTTTCATACTTACAAATTTATGAAGCAGATAGAGCAGAAAATTACATGCTAGTCGTACGTGGTTTGATCTCCATAGTTCCAATAAAATGCTTCTAGATTAATAGATAAAAAGCAAGAAACGCGATGAGAGTAAACAGCATCGATAAAAGTGACGAATGTTACTTCAGGAGTAAGCAGTACGGACAACATCATCAGGCCAGCTGAGGTTAAGAAGGCTGAGAGGAATCTGCCAGACGCACCAGTCGATATTTCCTCGCCGAAATCAGGTAACGAAGAAAGAAAAGTCAGTTCATTCAGCAACGATTTGTACTTCATCCAATTGACAAAATTTTTCTTCAACAAACACCATTTTGAAAAATGTTTTTCAATCAGTAACGATTTGTATTTCGCTTGATATCACAGTTTTTTGCCTAAACACCATGGGAAATTATCAAGTTTTATAACGGTGACCAGATTTATACCGGTGTGACCAATTTTTATTTATAATTAATTCAAAAGAAAAGCAGTACGCCGCCTTATATACTTCGAGTTAACAATCTTCATTTTCTCATCAAAGTTTAACTTTGGAGCTTTGGAGTTGTGACCCTACACTCGAGTGAATAGGTGGCGGACGTTCTTATTTTTCAAAACTTTCTGAAAATGGTGAACCATAAACTTACCATAACCTACACTATATCAATTTAACAAATTCATCAACCCCACACCACAGGTAGGGTACAGAGCACATTATCGCTCACCTTACTACAATCCGTACAAAAACAAAGCGAACAGAGTATGGTGAACAGGGCTCCTAAATTAGATCCGTAGTCTCAGTCGCCTCTTAGATGTAAGTCTCGTGACAAGCTTCTTTTGACTCAGCTTCCTTTTTCTTCAATTATTCAACTTCACTCGAATATTGAAGAATATTAAGAATTGTTGACGAATTAAAGTACTATTGGATAATTTTAAAGCCTTCGAAAACTCTCAAATTATGTTTTTACAAACCAACACTCGAAAAATGTACTTCAAATTTAATAACGTGCAGGTAGAAAACGCTGGAAAACCGTTGTCGCTCCGAAACGCCGTTGATCAATGTGACGGAAGGCGCAATTGAGGTCCGACGAAAGGTAGAGCGGGTGTTTCACTTAGCACAATTAGAGCCTTGGGATCACCCTTGGTTCATACTCGTCATTTCCTGTGCGAGATGAATCGGCAATCATGAAGGCCTAGAACTCCATACACACGCTGGCACGACATTCTCCCTCTTTGTGTGGGCACAAGGATATACGCGTCAACTCCTTGGATTTGCTTTGTTTGCGGGTGGCCGAACGACCATGTCAAATGATGGAACTCGAGAGAAAGTTCCATGAGTGACAACTACGCAGGAAAACACAGGAAACCTTCCAAATTAGGGAAAAAAGTTATATTTTGGACAAGAGGTTGGATAAAACGAAGAAAGCGGAGGCAAAATATTAGACCATTTTGTTTTAACTTCTAGGAAGTAACGGCATGGAAAATTGGAGGCATAGGATATTAAAATAAGGAAAATAATAATCGTAGTAGTAAGAATAGCAGCGCTTTAGTAACTCAGACTATTTCGCACCTAAAGAGATGGGACCATTAAGTATGGATTAAGGAGAACAGGGAATCTATGCACAAAGTGTGTTCCCACACAAGATCCTCTACGAATAGAAAGAGCAAGTTCAAAAGACAAAGGAAGAAAAGATAAAGAATCATCAGTGAAGAACGCCTGAAAATGGACAGAAGATAAGTGGGTACAAAAGGTAGAAGTCGCGAAGACCTAGCTAACGCTGAGGTAACCACCCATCCATGTCCTCCTGGGGATGCTAGTCCCCAGAGCATAAGATAGGCAAACCTAACTAACCTAACCCTATTTCCTATGACCTATCCTATGCCCTCTGAGGGGCTTAATAAGAAAAACTGATAGACGCTAACGCAGAACTCAAGTGAAAAGTAACCTAAACCTTACGCTGGGCTATCAAAATTAGATGCAAATCAGTTTACTTGGTCGCTATTTGATGATGAACTTCAGCAAGAGCTAGTTTCTACAGCATTTTGAGTTTCAAAATTCAGATACACTTAGTTTCTCAGTTTCTCGTCAGTTTGCTGCAAATTGCATCGCCTGTTATCAATGCCGGTGACTTTTGGAGACATATTCATTGATTTGTTATGAGTGTAAATTATCGTTGAAAAGGTCAGGTTGGTGCATCCCCGTACAGGTATTTGCCTCGTTGGTCATCGAAGCTGCGTTTAAGATCGGCGAAGAAAAAACTATTGAAGTCAATAGCTACAAACTCCAAAGCAGATACGAGAGCAGTGGACTACGTCGAATTTTTCACACATTTCAAAAATCTAACAATATCTTCAATGTAACTCAGTCTGATGTATTAGGACACTTAACTAGAGCATCGTTGCATCTCCGAGCAACCTATCAAACCCCCATCACACCAAGGTATCACCACATAACCTCCACTGGACCCTACTAAACCTTCATTTTAAACACACTTCCACATACTCTGGATGAAGCACATGCTTGTGAGTTTCCGTTACCTCTATTTCTTAAATCGTTACAGTAAAAGTTTTCTTATTAGATTAAGGATCATCAGCTCTACAGATCGGATTTTACAGAGTTGTAGTTGCGTTCGCTTCCTGGGTTCGGTGGGACTCTGTCTTGTTACCAAAATTTCTTGTGAATCCTTTTTTCCATTTTTGCCATGGTTTCTGGATTTGCGAGCAATGACACGGTTGTATGATTATCAATAGATGTATTCCACATTTTTCAGGATTTTAATAATAAGACATTTAAAAATGCAATATTTTACATATCATGCATCAATTTTTTTGAAATAAACTATGGTTCCTTATTTTCCTTTGATCTTCGTTAGGACCACGCATCACACAAACCACAGCACGCATCCCATACATCACACAAATCTCAGCACGCATCATAAACATAGTACAGTGAGGACACCTCTTCACTGTATTTAGTATTACGGCACCACAATGAATCATAGCAGCACTATACCGCAGCGTACAATCTTAAATTCTCAGCACTGGTAGTAGCACCCCCACACCACGTTACGCACCGCCTCAGCACTAGTAGCAACACCAACACACCACGTTGCAAACCACCTCAGCACCACCACTCCTCGTTGCACACCATCTCAGTACCAGAAGGAGCACCACCACACCAAGTTGCGCATCACCTTAGCACCAGCAACAGCACGACCTTACCAAGTTGCGTACCACCTAAGCACCAGTAGCTGTACCACTACACCAAGTTGCGCATCACCTTAGCACTAGTAACAGCACTACTGCACCACGTTGCGCACCACCGGAGCACCAGTAGCAGCACCGCCAGAGCCCCCAGCGCTGGTGTTTACTCTGCCTCCGAGTGGCGAGTTGAGTGTTGACAGAAGAGGTGGAGCGACTCCGTCATAACGCTGCACCGTCCAACGTCTAACTTACTTCTCTAACTCAGTCCCAACGCTAACTCTAACATGTTAGGTTCTAACTCCTTCGGGCCTCAAGCGATACGTCATAACGCCAACGTGTTATTCCTTCTGCCCGCCTGCTACTCCATCGTAGCCCCTCCATTCAACTCCCGGTCCAGCCTTCAGCTTCTTCTTGGTGCCTCAGTCTAACTTACCACACTGCCCTGACTCTCCAGCGTCCCAATTACTCCCAAATTTGAGTCCGCAAAGTGCGATTCGCTTCTCATACTTACAACGTCATCACTATCTTCGGTATTTAGAACTCCGACGTGTTTTCTAAGCTAGCACACCCCCATGCTCTTTCTCTATTATTGGAGAATAGGCGTCAGCAATGCAACACAGCTCGGATGAACGGCATAAATTAGTGGAATCAATTTTCTCCAGGATAGTTGTTTGTTTTTCGCCATTTGTTCAGAGTAATGTGGAATTGGTCATAAAGCAATTCTCGATTGCACGAGGAACATTTGGCCAGAGATATTTTCCAAGAACAATCATATCTATGAAATAAACGAAAGAGTTATTGTAGAAAAGATTTTACAGATATAGGTTTTGATTAAAAGTTGAATAATTTAAAAAAAAATCGTCAGATTTCATTCGCTCGAATAAATTCAGCATCTTTAAGCATTTAAATAATAATGCTGAACATGCACTGCTATTAGCGGAATCACGAGAGTTTTTTTAGTAATTTATTCAACTGAAAGGGTTATTCCTAAGAAATTTCAGAATATAACACTTATCTTACCAGCTGGTGGTTCATTGATATTCTAAGGAATTTTGATACATCGTTTTGAAAGCGATACGCAAAACGTGCACAATTCTTGCTATTCTTCAGCCTTAACCGTTCGCTAACGATACGGAATCATACATACATGCATCCGCAATTCCTCGAATTTATTTTCGAAATACGTTGTAAACTGAACCTAGCTATTGAGGTGTTTGGTTTTTAGGGTCCGCTCGTGCGACAATGGCACAGGCATCGTCATCGTAAATGGTCGTTCGAAGAGAAGACCACCATTTATATTTTGAAGCATCCATCGTTCCTAATGATGAGCCAGGAGACGGGCCACAACCACCCACCCCGGCCCGACAACCCGCTAATGACGGACCAATGGGAACTCGGCACAAAAGGGTCTTGCGCTCTTCGACTCATCGTCTTCTCTGTTTCACGAGAAAAATGCAGCATTGTTACTTACACACGATCATCCCTCGAGAAAGTCAACTTCAAAATGTGAACGATGAAATACAGAAAAAAATGTGGAAACAGCGAGGCAGTTGCATTGGAGTAATTTGGTTCTCGGTCGTTTAAAATGCGACGAGTAATTCAAATAAATTAAAATGGTTAACTTCTCTTCCTCATTTTTGGTAAACTCATATTTGAATCTGACATAAATGACACTTGGAAAATTCCAAGACAAACAGAGGATGAATACATAGAAATTATAGGGGTGGCAAACCGGGAAGTTTTTCAGGACCATATAAACACAACATCCTTTTATGATCTTCCACAAAAAAACTTTAGGAACACATCTAACTTGTCCGCCATATTGGTTTTCATATTTATCTTCGCATTTATTCCCACAAAAACAAATTCTTCCAGTCTTGAGAGCAGACTGAAAAAGACCAGACTCGCAATTTGATAGGCAAGGTCTGAAAATTCTGTGGAGAATTTGTAGTCTGTTGTACAAATCTTGTACTCCTTTCTGAAAATAGAGAGCTCCAGGGAATTTGGGGGCCTGAGAATCTCAACTGCGCAGCCCCAAGGAATGTCACTAAATTATGATGAATTACGTAGCCAACAGACCCAAAAATTCTTGGAGAAATGAATCATGAGATCTGGTCTCAATTGCGAATTATGGGGGGACACAAGACAAGAAAAACAGGCTTTTCATTGATAGCACGTGCAATCGCCTGAAGAGAGGGAAGAAAGCGTAGTACAAGAGCTACTGCAGACGCGTAGTGTCAATTACACGACCATAAGTTAGACTGATACACCAATAAAAAAAGCTTCAACGAGAAAAAATAAAAATGGCCTCGTGGAAACGCCCTAGGGAAGGCCCTAGATGACAAATGACTCTCGCTATTGATGGTGCCGACGATGTAAGACCGAGGAGACGAGAGTTTCGCATTATCCTCGGTTGATCACATTCCCGCGACGACTCTTTTGAAATACTAACAATTACAATTTTCATTTTAAAGTATTTGACGCGAACAACATCCTTCAAACGGCGATTCTCATCGACCAGGTCTTAATGACACAGCACGCAATGATGTACCAGCACACACATCTGAGGGCACCAATTCCGTCTGACGTGAGGCGCTCTAAAAACAACGTCTTGTGTCAAAATGGAGTGCTGAATTACGGACTAGCTAGCATTTCAGTACGAGTTTGTCCACTCTGAACACACTCAAAGAACACAGGAGATTCAAGCCGTTCAGTCTCAGACACGCGAGAGCATACCGATACAAAAATGCTATTCTTTGACAACTCAACCACAATTGTAACGAGCGCTCAAGGGATGGCTTTGAACTAACCGTCCGTGCGCCACCCCTGCCATCTGAGAGGAACTGACTCATTATCTGCACTTTCTTTAGGGCAAATAATTACTATTGCTACCATTGATGCCATTTGAGGGCATTTTATCTACATATTACTATAAGTCTGATACGATCCAATGCTCGTTCGTTTTCTTGCCCCAAGGGCGCAAAATATTCAGTAATGACATGACAATCAGTACAGGGGATACCTCTGTTACAAAAAGTTTAATTTCCGGCGTAGATTGTGAATTCTGCCCCCTAAGTACTCGTGTTTCTTTAGAATACGTGAAATTTCAATTCCGCTCATGCGTCAAACAATTCATACATCTAAATGAAAAATATACAAATATCACATGTATGTTGTTTAGTGAATTCAACTCTCACCTGTTAACTTAACTCATTAATCTTAACCTGACGGGCGGCCTGGAGAACAATGTCTAATTTTTCTCTATCTAGATGGAGAAGTTTCATCAACAGAAAGAGAATCATTACGTATTCAAACTGAAGCATAACTCGAATTTCAGCTATACTCAGATAGATAGATAGAAGGAAAAAAGTGTTCATCAAAAGTTTGAGTGACATGAATATTTTACAACTCTGTTCATTCAAACAGTATGACTTAGAGCTCGATATTTTCATTCAAGTAGAATGAAAAATTTCTCGTCATAGAAATGTATCAGTTTTAATAACACATAGTCGAAAGTACCTCATGAATTTTAATAATGCAGGTATCACGACCATAGAAGTCCTAAACAATTCGTGTTCGTGTAGTCTGAACACAAGAGAAATTCTTTGGAAACGGCAACGAAATACAAAAAAAGAGAACCTGGCAAGTCTAGTAAGAAAGTAAATAAATAAAAGAAACGTCAAATTATCAAGTAAAGGCACGTAGAATTTTTAAAGAACAACGTGCGAAGCCTGGGCATGTGAGGAGGTGCGCCGGCTTCGCTCAGAGCGGTGTCTGGTCTCTGGATGTGGCAGAGCGACAGAGAGGCTCATGGTGGACGGTAATGCACGAGCGGCATAAGCGTGGCCTGGGCATGGAATGCGCGCGCTCCCCCACACTCCTCATCCCACAACCCCACCCTCACTCTGAACCGAGGAGGAGGGGGAAGCATAGCCTCCTCTCCCTTGCGCACAAACCCCAAGTTTTAAGCACTGTTGAAGGAGCGAGTTATCTGCAAACACCACTTATAGTTGTCTCACAGACAAGAAACACAAAACCTCCTGATAGCGAAGACGTCTCTGACTCTCAGGAAAGTATCCTCGGTGAGCAAGGCCCCTGGAGTAGAGCGAGAGGCGCAGTCCCTTACGGGGATCCACGTAGGAGGAATGAGGTCCATTCCCAAACCACTAGCAAAACCAATAGAAAAATATTATTTTAACTGATTAAAAGCGATACACAATACAAAAAAATGGAAATTTCTTGCGTTAAGTTCAGTAAATTATCCCGCAACAAATAATATTCGTTATCCCTCATCACGGTAAATGCACCCAGTTTCGATAAATGTCGTTGGGACTCGACCGCCTTCTATTAATTATGCAGAGTGTAAAAATAGTTGTGTTCAGCACTGTTACTCAATCACATTAAATATTCCCTTTTAAATTGCTCCGAGACGTACGAATAGCGACCTTTCGTCATGAAATGAAAATAGTGAAATGTGATGGATATAGATTGAGCGGTTTAGAGAGAGAATTCATTTGAATTTCCTTCCTTAAAGCGAAAAATTGAAAGGAAATTCGTGTAGCTAAATCAGAACATGACGGTGTGTGAGACATTGAAAGTTTTCATGTGAGGGATTTACACCTCAACTTAACTTCGACGCGCGTCGAAATGAAGACTGCACTTTTCATCGGATGAGATTACAATAATGCAACATTGGAGTCACATTGGCGCAATGAGATTACAATAATGCAACATTGGAGTCACATTGGCGCAGTGGAGTTTATGTGCCAACGCATTGAACTCAATATTCTATACTAGAGTTTAAAATGCAACCCATTATAGTTAATAACGCCAGACTTATGAGCTTCTTATGCAACCCATTAATATTACTACATATTTGAATTAAATATATTGTAACCTAGTGGAGCTTATGATGCAACATATCAAAGTTTGTAATGAGGCATACTGGAGCAAATAATGCAACATGCAGAATGCAATCGCAACGGTAGCATATTAACATGAATAATTCTATTATGGTAAACTAATTTTAAACATGAGATTTACGAGTTTTGAAACATTTCAACTCTGACGGTTTATTGTTGCTGTTTGAAAAATATGATTTGAATAAAAATCAATCTTCTTAAATGATGCTTGGACGGCGAGGTGCCCTCGGCCGTCCTTCATGCGCTCATAAGCTCATGGGAATAAAAAGTAGCAATGGGCAGCCATGAGGTCCTGATTCACAACTATGTGACTTTTACAAGTCCAAGAAGACGAACGACGATAAGAATTGCTATTACGTTGGAACTTTTAATGGGAAATTAATGCATTTTTGGTATGTGTAAAATTCTAGCCCCACTTGCGAAAGAACTTTTAGCTTTAGTGAGGTTAGCCTCATGTCCGTGTAGACATAGTGACCTCGTACTCGTACTTCTACACATAACTACAAGTGTTTTAATTGACGTCCCCCTTTCAGTTTCGAGGCACCTACTTATCCATGACAGTAATGCATAGAAGTGAAAGAAATTAGCATGCTTGCCTCATGAATTCTAACCGCATAACATCAGATGCACAAGCACATTAATCCCAAGTTTTCTTCCGACCCCAGTCGGTGCCAAAAATTTCAACCCTCAGCGGGAGGAAAGGAAGGGGGTTTAGCCCTTGTGACGCACCCCCTTCGAGCCCCTCCCTGAGCTTGCAAGCGTACGCCAGTAGTTGGGCAGCGAAGCAGAGCCTGATATTTCTTACGAGAGAGAAAGTCGCAAGCGATCGGTACAGTTTGAAAATACACCTAGAGCGAGCAACTCAAAAAAGAAGGGAATATATCCCCTCAAATCGACGGTCGCCATCGCGCACAAAAAATGACGAGTCAGGAGGGAAATTACGAAACTTCTAGCAAGAATTTTTAAAGGGAAATCAACCATGTTGACACCGCTGATCTTTCGATAGGGTGCTCTCGCCGCTGATAGGCAAAATTGGACGATAGCTCACCTCGAAAAGTTCAATTAACTTATACGCCGGCATGTATGAGTTCAAATGAGCAAAGCCTCGTGTAAAGAAACAAGAGAGGCAGGCTCTAGTTATCGTGAAAGCAATCAGAAAATTTTCTGGAGAGAAACTTGAAATGAGAGCGAGGGAGGTGAGGTGGTGCGTGTCGGCGAGTGACACAGTTGTGAAGGAAAATAGGAATCATATGAACTGAAAATTAAATGTTGACTTTAAAATAAAAAAGTTGATGCAGCAGTAATTAGAATTTGACCAACAGTCAAACACTGACATGAGATATTGAGCTGAAAGTCTTGATACATAGCGAACTATTCTTTGGATTACTGATAGTTATAAAATAAAATGATTCATACATAAAATAAAAGGCTTCATGCATAAAATAAAAGGCTTCATACATAAAATAAAAGGCTTCATACATAAAATAAAATGCTTCATACATAAAATGAATGCTTAAAGGTTATAGATGAAATGCTTTGAACTCGGAAATCGTTTCAAATCATTCATTCATTTCTTTGTGATATATACGCAAGATCATGAAATATTAGTTCCAAATTAGAGCTACGGCAAGAAAACTGAAACATCACAAGCAACCAAGACCTGGAAAATGCTGGCTACAAATGCAGCAAGACAAGAGAGTAGTGACTTGAAATTGGAACATCGTCGCTACAAGTTCTCGAAATGCTTGTTTCATGCATTGCAACTACGGAATGAAGGAGGTTTCAGTTCCTGTAATTCTCAGAGTCCTTATGAAGTATGACATTACAAATTAAAAAAATTAAATAATTCAATTCTCAAACCGAAAAATAGAGAAAATGTTAACTGAAATTTTTAGAAATTAATTTCCAAAACTTTGCACTGAATAACGAGTTTTCAAAAAACAAAAGATTAAGACAAAGCAGGAGATCGATCAGTTGTTACTAAATCGCAAAAACAATTCATACTAAGCTTCATTAACGCTAAGCATTACAGAAAATCTCTCCACTAACACTGTGAAGAATAACGAACCTTCCCACGGAAGCTAAGAAACCTAAAAAACTTCCCACGAACGCTATAAAAATCATAACCAACACCTCTAATACTCTACATTTCTCAGAATATAACAAATTTCCCCCGAAACACAAAGACCAGATGAGCCCAGGCAACATATCAAAGTGGGTTTGTTGTGAAGCTGCTACCAGGAGTGCTCGAGTGCTGAAAGTAACATTGATTTTGAGTTTTTGATATTGATTGGCGAAGAAAAAGCTTCTCCACAAATACTTCAGTCAGATCCGCTCTAAATAAAAGGCTGGTGATGCGCTGCAATAAACTGGAAGATCTGAGACTACGGAAACGAGAAAGCAGAACAGCTTTACTTGTGTGATGTACGTTTCTCACACAGTGCACTTTTTTCATGTAAACTTTGTATCGGAGCAAAGAATGTTATGAACGCAAATTTACTAAATATCAAATTACGTAGCAATTTCTTTCGATACAATATATTCCGTGAAACGTTTTAATAGGAGAATGAAGTTGAGCGTACGGGCAAACACAAAGGATAAAAGGCAAGCACATGCATCCTGCGAAAGCAAATTAAAAATAAAAATAGAGAAAATCGAAGGTCTCACAACCTCAAATGATCATCAATGTCAAATTAAAGGCGAACAAAATGAACTAACAAAGTCAGATTAATGACCAATAAAGTAAAATGACCAACAAAATCAACTGACCACCAAAGTCAAATTGATGACCACGACAGTCAAGCGAAGTGTGTGGATAAATGCAGGGGTGAAAGTTTCGGAGAAATGAAGCAACAAAAATATCTGCAGCTGAGTTAATACTCACTTCAATCAAAGGCACACACAAAACTACATAGCAAACATAGCCAAAGCAAAGACGAGAAATCAATTTCAGTGAAATATATGTAAGTAACACGAAAACTTTAAGTTCACAAACACTTGCTGCAAAATACGTACAAAACCGGCCTCTAGAACTAATTCATGATGAATTGATTAATTTTCTATATAATACCGAATAGTTTGATTTCGGGAAGGAGAAAACCTGCTTACTGTTAACTTTTTCATATTGTTTCATGGCAATTTTACACGATTCGCCTAAGAAGAAAAAGTATTCTACAGAAACAAAATGAAAAGCTTGACGAAAGCCTAATCTTGATAATGAAATTAAATGACATTCGTAACATGAACGAGTTTCAGGGAGTCTTCTTAAGTAATGGCCAAATCCAGGGCCACATGAGTCACATCACACAGAGAAGTCTCTTTTCGAAGAAGACAATTTTTAGCGACACTGCCAATTTCATCAATTATATAACCAGCATAATGGTAAAAACTACATTTTAAAAGTCCCAAAATTTCCATGTTTTAGATTTTGAGCGTTCATCAACTAACCTCCGAATTTTAGAATTCCTCTACATGTTTAAACATAGGCGGAACAATGTATATGGACCTCCAGTGAAATGTGTATCGTGCATTTAGGTTTACACCTCTTGTTAAGAGGGTTTTATTTCTCAAGTTGTATTTTAGTCATGTTTGATTTGATGTTCATTTCAGAACACTGATGATGGATTTTTATAAATTTGAAACGTTCGTTTTTTAATATAACTTTAGTTCTACTTTATTATCCTCATCCTTAACATCACCTACTCATGGCTACCTGAAGTTTGACCGCACGAATGTAGCAGGGGAAAAATACAGTAGATGACTTTGGGCTCTGGCGTCTCGAACCCACCCACACTTCCAAGATTCGACCGGCACTCGTTGCTCTGCAGCGCGCAGTCGAAAGTTCGATCCCTGCAAACGGCTGAGCATCTGAAGCGTTAAATTTTTTGAGCTTGTTACGCGTACATAAAATTTTAGTTTTACTTCTACTTGAAAATAAAATGACCACGACAAAGAGTATTTGAGGTATAGCACTACACGTCTTTGCAACATAGTGCTTCAAGAAACTGCTCATATTGAACTGCTGTATTTATCGCAAGTGCATCTGTGTTCTATGATTATGCTCCCAGATTTACCCGTCATTGATATTGTATTTCAGTTCATGCAAGAAATTTTTTTAACTCACTGAGTTTATGCACAAAATTTGTATTTACGAGTATACAAAGCAATTTTTTTGAATTATCTCACACACTAAAACACTTGCAACGTTGCAGCTCGTAAAAATCTTGACTTACCGGCGTCTCAATGCAACGGCCTCGATAGATAGTTTCCCAGCGAGCAATTTTAAAACTCACAAACGCATTCCGCAGCAGCGAAGCAGTAAGCATTTTCGGTGGATTGCACGTTTTATTGGACCATACTGAGCTCGTGTCGTTGAACATAATTTATAGGAAAGCTTCAGTTACATGAGACATATGAGACAGAGTCTTGAGAAACACCTGCTCGCCTGTTCGTCGAGCACGAACAAGGGAGAACAAGGACATGCCTCACCACCCGGTCCTGCACTCTAGTGGTAGACTCTCGAACCAAAATATTCCATGCCAGATTGATAGCCTATGCAGTTCAATGAATAACTTCTGATCGATAACTCTAACAGATACTGTGAGAATAGCCGATACCAATGCTACTTTTAATGCCTCGAAAAAGTACATTTCCGCCGATACGAAATCAATGTCATTATGTTCATGACCAATAACAAAAAACCTCAATAGAGTGCATATGTCTTTTTATCAGATACGGAGACTCACTTTGCTCAATGCATACGGCGTAATTGACTGCCCATATGTACATCAGTTACTCTCTTCAGAAGTGAAGTCTTTCAGAACATCTTCATCCTCGAGGAAGAAGCGCAGCAGATCCAACTGCCAGTTCCGAAGAACATTATCCGCATAGCCCAAACTCTCACGATATGCTGACGACGACGGACACGGTAACAGCATTCCTTACGATTTTTCCAGGGTCGAAGCGGTTTCACATTTGTTGTAGAATTTTAAAAACAGTATCCGAATTAAAAGCGTTTAAATGCAATTAGACGATGCGTTGAAAAAATGAAACAGAAGGCTAGATATGTATATATATTAATGACCTTTGAATGATAAAAATTGCCGGTGAAAAATGATTCATACGAAAACCACAAAGGGTGAAAGCTTGAAACAATGAATTTTTATGTGCACGACAGTTGTGTTTTAAACAATTTGTATAAACAAATTAATACAATAATAGAATCGGATCAATCCAATTTCACGTTTCATATCGTCTCAATTAACATGAGCCAGAAATAATGCCCTCATTACCAAGGCATAGAGATAACAAATGGAGGTTAGTTTCTTACGAAGACTATTAACGTAAAAATAAACACAAACGTGAAAAACCTCCCAACGTTACATTCAAAAGCCACTTCGAAGCGACACAACAAGCGTAGTATATGCGTACATAACTCTACCCTGCGCGCTCCCTGAAATAGCAAGTTGCAGCCACGCCGACGCCGACCTGATAGTTACTCGCAGTGAAACTAAACTGAAGTAAAATGATGCTATTGAAGTAACTACTAGGTGTGGTAGAAGCAATCACGCCTGCGTGATAGAAACATAGAGGTAGATGTGATGGGAGCTAATGAGTTAGCGCGGTGGAAGCATTTTGGCTAACGTGACACAAGCATTAGATTTTGAGAAGTGATAGAAGTACCTAGATTATATGAAAAGATGAAAGCGTCTAGATTAGCATCATGGAAGGAACTAGGTAGGGGTGATAGAAGTGTCAAGTTGATGCTGTGATGGCGTACAATTATATATAGACCGACGTAACCAACTCGGTAGACTGAAAGGAAACAACTTCGTCATAGTTCAATAGCTCGAACAAAGAAGTTCAAGCTATTGACTCTACTAGGTTACTGCTATAATAGCAACAAGGGTATTACTGGGGAAACTTGGTAGGTACTCTAGCAGCAACGGTCGGTGATATTAAGAAACAAGTCTAAGACCATCACATGCACTCGCCAGTCATTTTCTCCAAGTCAAGAAAGTGCCGAAAGGCGAACGCTGCACCGCTGCACAGCGCCTACCTGAATGCGTCTGGTGCACGGCCGAGACGGCCGGCTTTCGAATTCCGGACCGAGAGATGCTAGAAGCTGCTGAGCCAAAGCATCTATTGCTTCAGTGCTGATGTGCAAGGATACATGAAGCTGCACGGTGCCGGTTACGAGAGGGAAATGCCTGTGAGATTTCCGAGTGTGGGTCCAAACCTGAGACCGTGAGTAAATCTACCGTAATTTATGAATCATGGGACGTTCTAATGAAATTTCCCAGAGTAGAATGAATACGGCATTCTGTAATTGAGTGAAAGCTTCACGAGTTTTTAATAGCATTGGAGAATTATGAAGCAAAGGAGTTAAAACCATCAACGTATTCTGGGGGTGATTTGGTAAGCGTACAGGTGTATGTTCAATACGAAGGGAAGTGATATTCCACAGTTTTTGAATATTCTCGTTGGACAAGACAAGCCCAAATACTCGCTTAAAAACTCGAACAATTTTCAGATAAATTCGACATTTACAATCAAAGTTCCTTGACCGAAGGAGGTGAAACCCTTCTACTTGAAATTGTAACTAAACAAAAAACTTGAATCTTTTAAGGCAACACAAAAGCAAGCCAGGGCAAGGGAAATTTCACGGACTGCCGAACACGAGAAGTGAAGGATAGCAGTTGTCGGATGCACCAAGCTCAAGCAAGGACAGGTAAAGTGTGCTGGGATTTGGGCGTGTGAAATCATTGTCCACCGAATTGCTACGCTCCAACACGAGGGAAACTGTGAATAAATTTGCGAATACTTTGTGAATAATCCAAGACGCCGGAGTTAAGTGCAGGTGGATCGGGAAGCACGTCATGAGATGAGAAAGCCCTTAGACCTTATATGGTATTGGACCGAACCCATCCGAGAAGAGCGTTCGAGTTAATTTATATTGGAACAAAAAGACTTAAATGTGCGCACCAGCAGTTTATATGATCTGATGAGCTTTGGATATCCCATAACATTTCACAAGAAGATTAAAATCCAAGCTCAGAATAACACATTCTTTACTGAACTCCGCAAATCTTGACATATTTCTCAGAACGACAAGAGGGATTTCCGAGTATACGTATACGTCAAATGTTCGGTCACAGCACAAACCCAAGGGGCATGAACCACATCAGTCATCGACCAAATGATGTTGATGGTGAAGTGCGAGACACGTTTTGGTTTACACAGAATTTACACGCACAAAACATGAACTAAAAATCATATCTACGGATGCTTAGTAAATTTTCTGTACTATTTAATGTGAGCGCGGAAATGCAATAAAAATTCGTGGTTGGATGTCATAAAATGCAACGCGTAAGCAGATGCATATGTGCTAATGGTGACCGGTTGAATATGGCCGAATTAGTAACTAATTCATTATGATTGTAATACTTGAAAAGTTCTTGAACTCCCATGGATTTCAGACCATCAGCTAGACTGCACAGGTTGAATATCAACATTCAGTTTACTGAACTCTGAAGGAAAAATAAACGAAGGGACCTTTGGAGGATGAATTTTCTCATTGAATTAGAAGATTGAAGGGGTCATGATGAATTTTGTAGCCGATTTTAGGTTTAACGTTTCGCAAATACGATTCACAAGAAGAGTATAATTAAATCTGATATCACCGATTAAATCCTCGAAGCCTAAGCCAGAACAGAGCCGACACCTCTCATCGAGTTCTATGTGTTGCACAAAATGAGGCAGAACAAGTGTAAAAAATTATACGACAAACTTGTTATGGTGTTCGTAAGCAGAATAAGTAACAAAAAATAAATACTGCAAAGTTTCGTCGCAAGTCTCAAGAATATCTCTATACAAACGAAAAAACTGTAGCGCAATCATCGCCGACGCATTCGTCGCTATCGAATCTCCTAAGAACTTATTCCGCATTTCATCAGCGGAGACCATTGAATTAGGTGAAGACAAAGCGAGTGCCTTGTGCCTTCTATCTCTTCAAGAGAATGAGATACATAACTACGTAGTAAGTTTCTCGGAGTTGCCCACCTGAATATCCAAGTTGCTGAGGCTTACTAAGGGTTGATATGACAGAGCTTTAGTTATACTCTAATCTCCAATTGTTTTTTGGGCTCACTTCCTCCATAAGTTTCTGTCACCACACCGGGTATCCATCTCCAACTTGCCCATCCAATATCATTTTATGACCTTCACCCCATTAAATCCCCCGCAGTTGGTCCCATCAGATCATCAACTGTCCCCTCATCGATCAGAAGCCATACATGCTCAGTTAATCTCACTCCCAGTAAAATGAGTTTGCCAACTGTTATAGTCTTGCTCCATCAGTTTTCAGGGCCCCATTCCCCCACCAGCTATAGTGTCCCCACTCCCACATCAGTTATCAGTGCTCCCACTCCCTCATCAGTCATCAGTACTCTCACTCCCACATCAATTATTAGTGCTCCCACT
>VOMN01003886.1:0-19129 GCA_014899125.1 Orchestia grillus
CCGAGTTTGGAATAAACTATTTTTCTTTTCTTTTTTCTTTAGTGGGAGAACGTCACTGAGGCTAGTGAGTCTTTATTCATATGACAAATGAGTGTTTTTATGCGTGGGAATACGCTACTAAGTTTAGTTAGTGACTCGACGCTATGAAGCAGGCATAGTTCTATGGTAGGAGTACGTCACCGAGCTTTGACGGATGAGTGCGGTCTATGTACATTTCTAACCGCAGCCAAAGTATAAATGGGCATAAGAGCAGTCCTAGAACAATCTAAAAAGTAATTCAAAAGCAGAGCCTATCATTAGCAAACTCGATCTTCTTTCTCTCGAAATAATTACGCAGTCTTGACATTTTGCTCCTTAGTATCTAGTATCCTTGTTAAGAGACTTCCTTTTTTCTAGACGTTTTACGTCCAGTTAAATGACTTTCAAGGAATGTGTCCTCCATTGAGACCTCTACATCTTTTTGCGCTAAACAATCAAGTTCGAATATTTTTGTGTGTCTCACACGACGAGCACCTTTTGATTTCTAGCGGTACATAATTTTCTTCCTAGTTATTCACACGCGAATTGATGAGCAAAGCTTTCCTGTATCAACAGAGGAGATTTTCTTCCTGGCGTTCGGGCTGTACCTGGCGTTCCAACTGCGAGGGGCGTCAGGTAGGTTCATCGCCTCCATGGGAGGCCGCTGCAACCTGAGCAACGAGTACAAGGCCTTGGCTATGGAGCGTCGCGCCCTCACCGTCGCGCTGTGCCTAGAGCTGCTAGTGTCCAGTCTTCTGTACGCCCTGCGACACATGCCCTTCGTGATGAGCTCCCTCCACCCTGATCAGGTCTTCCTCCTCTACTTCGTCAGGGTGCACCTAACAATTACCGTCTCCATGGTACTCATCATCGGCCCGAAGGTGTGGATTTTGAAAAAAATGGTTTAACTCGTAAGTGTCCCAGAGGACAATGTGGTCCTGGTTTATAAGGCTCTGCTAGTTTTTCTTTAAAAGGTAAATGCAGTTTTATTGCACTTATGAGTCAGGGTTTTGTTAAAAAGCTCTAAATGAGCTAAATTGAAAATTACATCAAAAATGAAATTTGAAAAATGAAGTATGGCCTGTACATTGGACGACAATAAAGAAGCAAGTACTCATCGTAGGATTCCTAAATGATGTCGAGGGGACCACTGGTAAACGTGCTATTAAAAACAAACAAATTCACAGTTTGGCGTTGAAATTTTCATTATTAAACTGTTGAATTTTCTTTTTGAGCGAGAATTTTTACAAGTGATGTTGTAATTAACATCCGGTGTACCTAAATTTATATTCCAATTAGAATCTGTAGAATCTAAATTCAAGTTGCTATTAGTATCCAACGTATATAAATTCATGTTCCTTTAGAATCCAAAGAATTTACATGTATTTTGCATTTAGAATCCAATGAATTTAAATTCACGTTCCTATTAAAATCCGAGGTATCTAAATTTGTCTTACTGTTAGAATCCGTGGTGTCTAAATCTGTGTTCCTAGTAGAATCTATGGTGCATAAATTTGTGTTCTAATTGGAATCCGTAGTGTCTAAATCTGTGTTCCAAGTAGAATCTTTGGTGCCTAAATCTGTGTTCCAAATGAAATCTGATGTGCCCAAATTTGTGTTCCAATTGGAATCCGTGGTGCCTAAATTCGCGTTCCAATTGGACTCCGAGGTACATAAATATGTTGTCCAACTTGACTCCATGGTGCCCAAATTCGTTCTTCAATTAGTCGTCATTTCGATTAAAATCGTCCGAATTAGAGGCTATGCTGTACATGTATTGCTAAGCCAAGCGCCTCCTCAGCTGTGCTGTCGCGATGACCAGCGGGACGTCCCCGGCGAGGTGCAGGCCCGGGAGGCCGCCACGGACCTGCACTTGTGTGAGCAGCTCGCCAACGGTGACATCGAGATCAACGACATCAGCATCAATCAAATGGACCCAGAAGAAATCCGGGTAAGATCATGTATGTGTGGGTCTTCCTTCCTTTTGTCGAGATTTGTGCATTTTGATCTGCTCGTGTATCCAGTTTCAGTTGGCTTTTGCTTAGATTTCCACTTCTCTCGATCTCCTATTTGTATGAGTTACTGTTTGAGCCCTTGCGTGACCCTTTGGTCGTCAGTACGAGCGGCCTCAGTGCATACCAGGGTAAAAAGTAACTCTGCTACAAGGAAATGAGGTAATTTCAGTTGTTTATTTCAAGTGCATGAGGTGCAGGACTGATCTGCTTTGCAATGGCATCGTAGTTGAAGACATACATTTAAAAGTGGATATATCACACTCTTTTGAATTAGAACATCATAAAAACAAATCAAAATTATAGAAATGCGTAAAAAATCTTGACGTAAAATTAGCTTTCAATTAATTCAAATATGTATGAATGAAATAATTTACTACAGCTCTTAAGCTCTCTTTCATTTACCCGGTGTGTAAAGATACATATATATCTAGTCGAGCCTATTTTCTAAGGGATCCAATTCCCTATTTAACTCAAGAGTTAAAACTAGTCTATCTTTTCCGCGGCTCAATCTAAGATGTCAAAAATCGTGGAAGCATATGCGGCCGAAATTATAAATAATAAATTAGACAATTCATTGCTCACAAAGAGATACGACGGCGAAAACTCAAGACTGAAAATGTGTCATTGTCGACGACATCTGTTACAGTGTTACACTAAGCAATCCCTTTCAAGATTGATTACATTCGTCTTTGTTTTATCAGCGATGCCAAAGCCTGCGCAGTCTTTAGTTTCAAGTTTTAAGATGCCTGCTCCTTTCCAGCTTTTGAGTTACGCTTGAATCGTTGTTTTAACACAGGCATATGGCCAGTATGCGGTAAATGTTTGTACGCGCTGAACTTCAGTTACCTGAACAATAGAAAATGAGGGTTGGCTCCGGCAAAGGGAAGTTAATGCTTCTATGTAGATTTAAATCCTTCACCGTGCTTTGGCCAAGAATACTCTGGCGTAGATTTAGGCTTTGTAGGGAGCAAAGTAGTCAGATTTATAACTTTCTTCGTTGTAGACTGCTTCACTGAATTGATAATACATGATAGTTCAAAATCTTTTTCAAATTACGAGAATGATATTTAGATTTCATCACTTGCTTTTCTTGTTTATTATTCAACATTTACAACGATATCGCGAAACAGAGGGTCATTTCAATATTCAATGTGCAAAAAAGTTTCATAAAGTTAAAGTCACGGCAACATTATATCCGAATGGGCTCCATGGTGTAGTGCTTAGCGTGATGGCCTCACAGCCGAGAGGGCCAGGGTTCGAGCCTCGGCTCAGGCGAGGCTTTTCACGTGACCACGGAGTACTCCCCTTGAAAAAGGAAGTTTAAACCACACATTCCTCACATCCCTCACCACACCAGTAGTTATAAGGCATTGAAAACCCAACGATAAACGTGTTGGAATTAATAAAGGTTCTTTCATTTCCTTATAAAAAGCTGGTAAAAACAACTAAGGGACATGTGGGATATTCTGATAAAATTCTTAAGCCTTGCATAAAATTAAGTGCATAATTATTTATTCAGAATACAAGCAGTGCTGTATTAATCATGAATAAGTTATACGAGTTCAGCGGGAGTGAAAAATGATATGGTTTTCGGAAACGAATCAGAGAGCACAACAAGATTGTATTTTGCAAGGGACCTCCTGCTGGACACCAATGCATTTTTACCCGTCGTGCGTTGCCAACTTTTTCTTATGTTAATCTGACATTTCTCCTGTGGTAGTATGGGCCTGCATGTCTGCAAGCAGGCCCATGCCTGCTTGCAGGCCCATGCGTTCACAGAAGAAATGTTTTCATGACTGAGGAAATTGAATTCAGCTACCTATGTATGTTTCCATGTCATCGGATGTTTTTGTGTCATCATTTGCTGAATTTCTCCACGAGAGTCGATTATCAGTTTTATCTTTCATCAAGACTACGCTCTATATCATAAAGCGAAAATACTCATCAAGGGCTTAAGACGCAGCGTATTGTTCCTACGGGCTGGTCAGCTCAAACCCTCGATCTAAACCCTAACAAACACTAATGTGAAACTCTTGGTAAAGCTGTCAGGAACACAATTAAAAATAAGAAGTATTGGTATATAAATTAGTGAGAAGAGTAGAGTAAAATTGCGCCAAGCACCTGTAACAATCTAGTTGATTTAATACATAACCGCATAAAAGTTGTAATAATTAATTGATGCTAAAAGAAGGTCCACTATATATGGAAACTGATGTATACTGTGAAATATACCAGAAGCCACCACGTACACCAGTTTCATTAAAATTGAGATATAAGAACTCGAAAACATGGGGATGGCCTAATACTTTTAGCCTAGGCTGTAGTTTTCGTTAGCTTTATTAATTCCAACACTTTTTACAGATGGGTTTTCATTGCCTTACAACTACTGGTGTGGTGAGGGATGTGAGGAATGAGTGGTTTAAGCCTTTTTTTCTAAGGGAAGTACTCCCTGTTTACGTGTAATACATTGCCTGGGCCGGGATTCGAACCCTGAACGTCCCGGCTGCGAGGCCATCACGCTGACCAGTACGCCATGGAGCCCATAAAACGATCCTCATAGTTCGAAATGTTGATTCTCTGCAATGATCGTTTATATCTTCTCTCTCATTTGTGTGGCCTAACTGAGCCCCTCCACCAGGGCGAGATGAGGCGCGTCTACACGCAGCTGGAAGAGCTAAGGTCCAAGACTATGACCAAAGACAACCCGCACATCTCCAAGCGACGCGGTGGCCGCAAACCAACCCACCGCAGATTCTCTCTTTCGGTCAGCACTAACTCAAGTTTTTTCCCATGGCAGTCCTTTGTTGTTTGAGCGGGGACTTGGGGCATTTCATGTATTAAAAGTTTCCAGTTGAGTAGAGTGCAAGATTAGATTGAATATTTGCTTCTGCTTATCATCTTGTCTGCCTTTTCGTAAGAGTTCCGAAAGCTTTTGTACGTTTGCGAGTTGTTTCTTAGCTATGAAAATGGAACTTTAAAGCATTTTGCGATTTCAGTGGATGGCAGCTCCTGTTCAAACGGAATAGAAGTAATACTTAATTTAACTTTTTTGTGTTACTGAGCACTGCAATGGATAGCGTATTAACGGTTATTTTCATAGCGGTGTTAACAATGTTTTCATGACGGTTACTTCTCTTGGAAAAATTAATCTTAAACGAATTGAATATTGCACTTGAACAATTTATAAGGTATTCTGATTTTGCAGCGTGGAATTCCAAAAGTTTGCATCATGTTGTTTCCATGCTCGCCAAGAACAAAACCACGTAAACCTTACATTGTTTAATAATGAGCTTTCGCCTAATACACTAGTTGCAAACAAGGCATAATAAGTTAAGGATTGATATGTTACGCTCAGATATAATGGTTGGACAAGCTCTGATAGGAAATTGGCCTTCAATTCGTTTAATTATGTCGCTTTTTACTTAGAATCAATGAAGTCATGGCCCTGAAGCTACTCCTACTATAAGTTTGATATTCACACGTAGGAAAATTTAAGCACCTTTTAAACACAATGCTAACTTGCATTTTACTATAGCAACTCATATCCGTTTTTCTTTCTTTCAGAACCGCAAAGGAAGCAAAGATAAGGTTAGTATCTTGATTTTCACCTAAGTATTTTCGGTGGACTAAAATTTTGCCCCATTCATGTTCCTCTTGGCCGTCGTTATAAAAGTCATCACTGTAAGGTCAACAATCTGACGCTTCTCTTTCATTTGCAATGCATCACAAATTTCGAGTGGTGCATCGGGAGTAAAGAAGGTAGGAAATGAAATGGAAGTAGGGCAGGTGGGGTGGATACAGCGGGAGGGGGACGTAGGTGAAGTAGGGCTTGTTTGGCAGATAATGAAGGTACGCTGCAAGACTGATGAAAGAAGCGCCACTCTAGAAGCGTGTGCTTCGAGATACGGTATCCCAATGATATTTGACACTAATTTCGTTAGTTAAATAAAATAAGACTCTCGCCTACTTTCCAAGTTATGTAAAAGTTTGCTACTACCAGTTTCGTTACCTGATTTAAATTAGCCTTTTGGTTGAATCAGTGTCTCGCTGTCTGTTGAAGAGATAATCTACGACTGTTTTAGTTTCGCTGAACTCAAATATTTCAAAATTACTCTTAATGACGCGTACTCGTGTACATTGTCAACATTTTCAAGCCAACCCATTGTGTGCAGTTAGGTTACGTTGATAAATATTATACATTTCTATATTTCATTGGAATTTTAGCTGGTCCGGTTAAAAAGATATAGGAACAGCTACAACCAGGCACAATGCTTTGATCTGGGATGACGTCATGTGCCGACTGGGTGGAGTTTGTCCGAGCGCCTAATTTCTTTCTTTCTTTGGGAACGTGTATAAATTGCAATATTATAGCATGAAAAAGTACATCTCGATGTCCATAGAGGCAAAAATATCTTTTTAACATAAATGGAGCGGTTCAAAGGCTTAATGTTCGAATATAAATTGTACATACCCAGGAAGTTCTCGAATAAAAGTACCTACAGCCCTATAATACTAAAGAAATTCCCACATGAGTGAATTAGTTAAGTATAACAATTAGGGGCGATGTATTTTGTTGTTCAGTTGAACACGAACCGACAAACGCTACAGGTGCTATTCCCCTAGATAACCCCAGCCTGTCCTACAATGATTGATTTTGTGACGCATTTTGTGACGTATTTGGTGCATTTTGTGACGTATAAATTACTAAAAGACTAATCGCTTCTAAACTCGCCCTGTCGCAAATTGATTATTCATTAAATGAATTTAACAAAATAACGAGGCATATTTGAACAAGTTTGGAAGCCTCTCTCTGCTTGACAAGTTGAGGTGTAACGAATTTTACCCCCGTCAGTCGCAGGGTCGGAGCCGCGGCACCGTCGCGATGGACTGCTTAGAAGTGGAGAACCGGACACCTGAAGACTCGGTGTGCTCCGTGGAGGGGCCTTCCGGTCTCTCCGTCTACGCCGATTGTCCTTCCAACTTCTCCGATATCAATGAACCCCAAATCTCTTACAAAATGTAGTATATCGATAAAACTTTTTTTTTCGGTTACTCAGATAAAGTTTCTCCTTTGATGCACTTATAATAATCAATAAGGTGTGCTGTATACTGTCTATATTTCAAGTTATGGTTCAAATTTTTAGTGTAAGGTGAATCTACGAAACTGAAACTTGGTTCAGACTACCCCATTCTCCTATTACTTCACGTTTCATTGTCAAAGGACTCGAGACACGAATCGAAATTTCAAATGGGATTACGGGCAGCATTCAAAGAAGCAACGGTATTGCTGCTGATCCAACAGCTGGCTTCTTCCAAAGGGCGATCAATGTTTTCGAATTGAACGTGAAGGTTTGATAGAAATGAAAAGATCAGTATTCGCTTCAAATGGAAACTGCTGCTATTTGAAAACTTCAGGTCCACTTCGGAATTCTTTACGGGCATAACAGCCTTCACGTAGAACTATTCCTTGTACGTTAAAAATATGAAAACATAATCGCATACGACTATCAAAAGTATGTATTTCTCCGAGCTGTATTTCTACTCATGAAAAAAAGCTGTGAATCGTGAATAAACTAATCCCAGAGTGAACATTGAACTCCTGTGTCATGAAAGATTTTTCCAGTCGTCACAGTCGCTAACTCTTATGACTTGAACTGAGGCAGAATAAATATTACAGGTGTCGTAGAACAAAGTCAATTTGTTGTAAATATGACCATAGATATATGGTCAAAATTTTAGCATGAGAGTTTTTTACTTAGCCACCATGATAATTAGCTCCTCATTTGAACTCTAACGTGCATGTTTTAAAGCTGTGGTTTCTTTAAGAAGTTTTCACACTTTATGCAGGGTAATCCATTTTTTACTCCATATCACTGAAAGTCATACAAAGATATTAAAATAATATACGTGAAACATATGAATTTCAAAATGAAGGATTTTAATCAGCTGATTTAATTATTATTAGCCTCTAGGTTTATGGTTGAAATGACTTAGCTTAAAGTTGCTATGCGTACAAAAAATTATTTTAAAATGAAAAATGAAAACGTAAAAACTTTTCCTAGCATAGTCAATCCACACTTTACGTTTATTGCAAGAGTTGATTTAGTAGCATTCCGACCTAATTTTATCTTAGATCTCGGATTTGTCAGTAAAAATATACATTATTACGCCTCACTCGTACACTGAGATTTAAAATCCGCATTGTCAGAATTAAAAGGCTAATTCCTGTAATCGGTTCAGTTGCTTATGTATCAAAAATATATTTTTGCAGCGGAATTGGAATGCGACTGAAGAAACAAAGGTTACTAAATAAATTTCAAATCTTTTGTTACTACATTGGGGAACAGCTAACAGAAGAACTTTTGCGTCATCGCCTCTTTTTCGATGAAAGGTGCCAGCGCGCCGTGGTAGCAGTTCGCAAAAAGGATCCATTTTTGCAAAAGTTAATTGATGTTCATTAACCACTTCGTATCAGTGTAAATGCAAAGACAACAATGTAATACAAATGAAATAGTGTTGAAATGCTCGGTTAATGTGTAAAAATAGCGTAAGGTGCATTGTCTCGGACCAGAGAGTTTTCACCTCTGTTGTACTGAACTAACGTCCTTGATGTCGCCGTTTATTGCGTCGTGTGAACTTTGTTTCAAGGTTGTCGTGTCACGCGAGTTAAGAAGTGCAAATTTAACGTCTCAAAACTCGGTTAGATCACAACTAGAATATTCAGTCATCTTATAAAACTAATCAAATTCCCGCGGTAGGATTGTTTCAACGTTGTAATATAGATGTTTCCTATTTTGACTACGAGGGTTTCTGTCGGTTTTTTATTTTAAATGTGATAATGTGATTTTTTCTTCCATGTGAGTCCGGCGGTGCAAGTGTGAGACAGTGTAAAATTATTGCAAAGAAATAAAAAACTGGTTGACAGTCGAGAGCAGGTTACTTTTGTAACTATTATATATTTATGATCAATATAATGAAATGATTTAACTGAATCTTTCGGAACACGTATACGAGGATAATTATGAATTAATTTTGATCGCAAGTTAAGAGTTTGATCATTTACAAAGAGAGGCCCGTCATTACGCTTGTACGTCTAGGATTTTCTTGGCTGAAAAAAGTAATGGATTGTGATCCAGTTTTTTCACTTCCGGACTCGAACCTGGTATTTTTACTCTTGCTGTCGGTATCCATTTTAGAAGAATTCATTGAAGTTATCCTCAATCAAGCGTGGAACAGTCTCTCCAATCCCACTTTCCATTGAATTCTGTCCCTGAAATACAGTATTCTCTCCAGTCGACAGAACATTCTGCGTCAAATTGAACAGCAAGGAGTTCGTGACATCAATCACCATCCTCGTGAAAGGCTTTCGTTAAATTCTCTTTCCTGATTAGATCGTGATTGGCTAGGAATGCCATTTTCTGTGATTAAAATGGTACATTGGCTATTGGGTCTGACTGCTACACGTCTAACTTATCAACATTTACGAGTAGGATTGTCATATTTTAGAATTATTTCGCTAGTTCTGTTTTAAATTTATATGTTTCAGAATAGGTTGTTGAAGTCTTCCAATCCAGTTTCAAAAGTTTTCTCTATTAATAGTCGAAATGCGTGTTGAAAAGAGAAGCGAGATATCACCATCAATATATTGGAATTTTTAAACGCTGATCTCAGTTTCTGAACGTCCTCCAGCATTATATGCTATAGCTATTGCAGCCAATAAATTTTCCATTTGAGATGTTTCAGTCCATGTTTTTTTAGAAATATCTTGTGAATCGAGCAGCGTTAGATATAGCTCAGCTGCGGATGAGAATGAAGTCCTCGTACAGTTTTTCAATTCATGCAAACTTCCAATCTTCGTACTAAATCACTGTGAATAATTTCATGTAGTGGAAATACGAGGACCATTTAATCACAGTTGTGCACACGTCCTTCAAAAAATTGTGCCAACTGATGTTTCGTCTTCACAATTGTTTAGTCTAGAGCTCAGCGAATGGGGGTGGACCATTGGAATGAGTTATTTTTAAAGTCAAGTTGCAAGGGTCAAGGTTTGAAATTTTAATTTCATGCTATTGTATCTATTTGCCTTTCCATTACAGACAGGTATTCTACGTCAATTTGAATGTCACTTATTGGTACAAACTAGGAACTGAATAATGCTGAATATATGAACTAGGTTAAGTGAAATGTGATGTTTGAAGTTTTATTCGTTAGAATGTGTAGATTTTTAAGTTGTGAACAAGACACAGCTGTAGTTCATACTAGTCTACATTATTATAGTATTATACATGAGCATGGTCTAGAGCAAATCATTGCACTAAAAGTAGAAACATGCTCTGCAGCAGACGTTAGGGTTAAGACAATTAGTGACGTCGTCGACCAAATTGTTTGGTGGCAGCGAAATCTTCTCTTGGCGATCTTGAAGACTGAGAATCGCATCAAGTCCCCCCGACTGATGCGTTGTGTAAAAGAGGACTCGCAAAGGGAACTTTGTCCTCGCAGGTGTCAAGTGTTGATTGTTTTCAAATTTTGTTACGAATCTATTAAAATGCTGTGATTGTGAGGTCTTTCTGTTTCCACATAGTGCGTTGCACTGTAACTTTAGTGTTGGGAAGAGACACCAATACAAACCTGACTGTATATTGTTCCTTCCTAGCCCATTTTTTTCGGTACGAAAATTTTTCTTCAATGTAGAGTCCGGAATCGAAAGTGCTTGAGATTTCCCAATTTCAGTTGTCTAATAAATACTTCCAGCCCTGAAATTTTCCCGAATTAATTTCTGACAAGTAAAATATAAATCACACTGCATTCCAACCAAACTACATCAAACCCAAATATACGTGTGAGAATGCAATTGTTATCATATTCAAAGGAAGCCATTTAAACCGTTCAACCTCCAAGAAGGATTTCAATTTAGAGAGTTAAAGTTTCATGATAGAAATTTAATACAACTGTGAAATAATTGCCCCACATAAAATTGAATTCATGGAGCAGAAGGGTCAGATTATACACTCCAGATAATTTATACGAACGCTTATTACAAATCACAATTGGACAACTTTTCTCGATAGTAGCACTCGTAACTCGATGCTTAAATCTCAGATGTCGCGCCCTATTATTAAAGGGAGGATGGTTNCGGATGTTGGAATATTTCAACATTGCAAAGCCCAATTTCATAGGTTTACGTGAGAAATTAATAGAAAGCCCGGTCAAACTCGCTTACGTTCCAAAACAGGCGGAGAGTGTTTTTATACTCATCGTATGTGTACTATCCACAGTGTACTCTCCACTTCTAGGACACATCGACATCAGGCTTTAGTGTCTATTTATTACGTGTAACGTGATAAGCACCCAGGATTTATTAGCTTGGTAGTTATTCTACGTAAAGTTGTTGGTCTCTTAGCTCCGATGTGTTGGGCATCATTACGTGAGCGGGGGTGATAGTTCCTAGCTCTGTGTAGGAGCGAGTCCACGCTGCTGAAGAGGAGAGTTTCTTAGGTGATGTAATGCTAAGAACCGTTCGTCTTACGCTAGTGACCGTTGTCCATGAATGTGCCGCTTCCAGGAGCTTGAGTGTTAGGACGAGTGGAGGTGTGTGATGTAGGTATGCGTGCAGAATTTTCAAACAGTTTTGACGATTTCAAAGCATATTGTATCATTTGAAGACCCAGCAGCTGCACTTGCATGAGATGATTTTGCAGCTAAAATTTCCAACAAGGCAGATCGACTTTAAGCTAATCTTTTACTTCCTTTCTTGCAGTACGTGTTCTGCAAGTGGAAAAATAAATCAAAGGATTATAGCAATTGAGATATTTTATTTTAAATTTGCTACACAAATATTCATACAGCGTCATACATTTTTGGTGCCAAGAATTAAAACATAATGCCATCATCAAAACAGTCATTAAATATTTTGGTATTTTTTATAGAATTATGTTAAACCATATTCAATCATAAAAAGGATTTACGTTATGGCAAGTATGTGCACTTCGACTGTTATCACGCTGACACTGGTCTTAAATCATCAGTAGCTCACAAAGAAAGTTTTCGAGGAACAATTTATAAATATAAATTTGTAATCCGTGTCTTAGCACGGGAGGCCATTCCCGACCCTTGAACCAATTCTTTTCAGCCTTTCCCCGATGATGCTTTTTCCCTGACAGTTAACACTTGTATCGCGTTTCCAGTCTTATCCTGCTTGGCCCGTAAATTTCTCCGAGCTCATTAAACGTGTCAAACGACTTCCCGTCTACCGAGGGCTACTCAATACGTCTGTTGTTCTTATGTTAATTGAAAAATTCTTCACTGCTTAAATTCTGCTGCGCGTGATTGCCAAAGGCTAGCCTAAAGTTCGCCCGTGGAGTTTTTAGAGTTTTTCTCGCTAACGTTCATCACATCAAAACCTATTATTTTTAAATTTCGTCATATATGCACTACTTCCCGTTACTGTCTATTTATCTTCTTAGAGGCAACGCTTGCCATTTGGAATGGAAGCAATTTCTAAGGTGTAAATAATTTGGAACAATTTCTAAGGCTTCATTCATTTTTCTGCCGTATTCTACCCGTAAAGCGAACAATACTTCAACTTCGTGGGAAATCATTTCATTTAAGAAACCTTATTTCTTTAGAAGTTGTCTCTATTGGGTCCGCCTTCCCAGCAGCATTCCTTGAGATTTTTCAGGGGCCTTAAATCGGCGCAGCAACAACACCGCGGGCAGCAGCTCGCACATGGCCTGGGTGCTAATCTACCGTAAGTCTCAAATGTTGAAACCGAATTCGGTAGTGGTAGTAACTATTTTGTAGTATGATATTGAGAATATTTTCAATTTTACGACATGTTTCAATTTTTTGCTAAATTCAGTAAAGGAATGAGTCTCACTTGCTCGTTCGTTTGGGTATTCTTTATTGCGGTTTATCTTACCAGAAATTCCTTCCTTCGGCCATTGACTGTACACTAGTCACAGGATGAGTCACTGTAGTACAGTCGCACTTATAAACTGGAGCCGTTCCTATTCTATTGTCGTCGAGGCCCCAGCAATCCCTCATTGCACCGCTGGCATCATCCGAGATCGGAGGGTCGGCGGTCGCCGTGAAACGAATAACATTAGAGTCTAATATTCAAAACAAGCTAACGTGGAATGGTTTGATACGTGATAGGTAAATAATAATATATTTAAGTCCTGGAGGCACCCATAGGTGATGGTTTTGTAGAGTACCTTCGCTCGGGGGGTAAAGCCTGCATTGGCTGCAGGAATTCAGCGCCAGAATTAACAATCTGCGACTCTGTAAACCGTTAATTCTGTCGCATGTAGTGCCGTAAAACTGAATAATCAACTAGATAATGGAATCTGGTCTGATCATAGACCAAAAGCAAACAATTGTAGACGTGAAAGTGGTTATCGTTAACGGCGGTGGTTTGTGAGATCAGGGGGCCTAGTGGCTCTTTATTGCAGGCATCCAAAGTCGCCTTCAGGAAACTTAACACCCGTCAATAACTCGCAAGTGTGAAAGAGATTTTTTGACTTCAGCCATCCCTTCTGTCAAGCTATCGTATAACTCTCAAGTTGCTTCTTATTTGTTCAAATAAGTTTTCTGTCGAGGCATCAATTCTTAGTCGAACTGTGAATTAGCTAAGTAGGTAACTAATAATTATTAGAACAATTTTGAACTCTTTTAGTTAATCAAAATGTTGATTAGTTTATTGGACATACACTTGGCTGGCCGCTGAACACGTGGTCACAGCAAATAGATACGGGAGTGAAGATGCTGAAAAACGTAAATGAAGTGAAAGGTTGAAAAGAAGAATTTACATTTCCTAATTCTTACGTTCGGGTCTGTTATTAGAAGGACGTTGTTGTCTTATAAATGCTTCTTAAACGCCCTTAGCGTCTAATGTATATTATAAATATATGCAGTTTGCTGTTGAAATCTCCCTCTACGGCACATTTTCCTGGGTCCCAGCATAAAGCAAAGTACGGAGATTAAATTTTTGGACCTAGATTGATTGCAGAGAAGTGGAAAAATATCGTGTGGTCGAATGAATCGAGAAGTCTCCCCTTGCTCCAGGAAGATGGCAGCGTTAGTGAGATGAAAGCCCGTGTTTTAGATCAACCAGTCACGACGCCGACACTACAGCTTTCTGTGGGCCGAGTAATGAACTAGAAGGGCTTCACATGGCTATTAGGTTCAGCAACCTTGTTCGTGTGGGCCTTAAAACGCCCCCTAAACTACCGGTTAATACCCTGCTCGAACACGTAGCCTTTTGAAGAACTAATTCAAATATATTACAGAATGTACAAAGGTATGAATAATTTTGGCCGTACATGTACGTGCTTCAGTAGACCAACAAGGTCTATCTGCACACCTTTGCTCAATAGTTCCTGAACAATAGCTTCACTCCATAGAATGCTCTGCTGGCAACAAGGCAACGAGTGGCCGAATGTAATCCGCTTAAAGTGCAATATTTTACCATCTGGTGCCATATAAACTCAGCTAGTTCTGTGCCTCGTACTGCCCCAAATCTGAATTATCAGCTGCCTGAAACATTTCAACTGAACTGTTCTAAGACACTGGTTCAAAAATAGTGGAAGTAAATGTGGCTATCGTTGGCGGCGTTAGTTTGTCTGACCAGATAAGCATATCGCTTTACTTTTGCTTCACTACGGCAATACGATCAAGCCATTAGGCTAAATATCCTTTGGAAGTATTGTGTGCGTGAGTTACACAGAAGTAAACATTCATCCACCATATCTATGATCCCCTCCGCGGAGCGGTGTTTCCAGTCATTGTAGGTGGTGTTGCCAGGTTGAGATCTGGAATCCGCTGGAGAACAAAGATGCCGACCAGGCATCGAAATGGCTGACAGCTCGTTGCTGTAATCCGCTTACAGTACTTAAGTAGTCGTGGAGTCAGCGGGTGAATGAATGTTAATGCACATGATTAACCTAACATCGGTTATCGAATTGATGACCTATATCAAATCCGTACTAGCGTCTATGGAATTTATTTTCCAAACAAAGACTCGTGGACAATTATAATTTTCCTGGGCCAGGCAAACGTTAAGCCCTCAAACCGTCGCCTGTGAACCTGCCCGTGTTCGTGAACGATAAAGACAAAATGTGAACAACGTTGTACACTTCGAATTGGGTCTCGTAGTTCATTGCCCATTCTTCTTGAAGAGCTAGTTTCATAGGTTTCATTGGTTGCAATAGTTTACCGACACAGGCTCTAGTGCCGTGGCAATGAAAACTACAAACTAAATGAAGGCGTAACGTAAGAAACTGGCAAGTGCAAGGTAACTCTTACCCACCGGTACTAACTGAAAGCACTCTGTAGAGGGGTAGGCAGTTGAAGCACCTGGGAGTGTTTGCTACTTAATTGTTACCGGTGTTGTAGTAGAATCAACCTAATTCTTGCTTCTTCGGCCGGTACTCTGATTTTAGTAGTTCAGACACCTGCACAAGAGTTCCAGGTATTTCAATGAAGAGTATCTCTGGTCAAGCTCAGAAAATCGTTCAACATCTCGGTAAAATGCCATAGTTCCATTCAAGCGAGCAATATCCTGAGCAACCAGATTATTTCCGTAAGGGGAAACTGAAATATTACCCACTCCGTTTGGGCGTAATGGTCAGTTGTGCTTCTATTTAGGACATATTTCTGACGGTTACTCTTGTTTCTCAAGATTATTAGCTCTGCTCTAGTTTATCACAAATATTTACGGTCTTCTCTCCAGGTAAGTATGTTCAATATTTTTTCTTCGTTCATCTTCTGAGAAAGAAATAGATAGCGCATCTCTCTGCAACCGTTGTACTATTTCGTGGAAGTTAATGACGCGTCAGAGGCGTGAAAGGAAAAGAAAGACGAATAGGGGGGCGGCCGAACTCCCCAGGATGCTCTGACGAAGGAAGTCTTCATCAGACCACCTGCCTAAGGGCACAGTTTTCCTCGTACTGTGCACGGTCCGTCGTAAAATTCATTTTGGCGAGTTACCGAATTCTTCTTCTGAATTTTAAATTGTCTTCGTTCTTGATTGTCTATTTCGAATAATTCCTGTTCAAGAGAAACACGGGGTTGAACATGGTTGATAATTCCGAAGACTCTTCTTGTGTAATTCAGCAGAGGTACCTTGCGTGGGAGTCGGTTAACATGAACAGCACTTATCAAAACCTGGTACACTTGAAAAAATATAACAATTGAAACGTCGTAAGCTTTTGTGATGACTGTGTGCGTTAAATTTGACGCAATTACTAAGCAAGCTGTGCTGACTATGTCGAATAGTAAGTGGTAGTCAGAATGGTGCCTAAATGTTGTCGGTACACTTCACTAACACAGGCTCTTCGAGAAGAACTGCAATTGTGCTACAGTAACGGAGGGAATTCACAATGGTACGGTTTTATACGCACGGGGAAGTTTTATACCGTTTACAGTAGGAAGAGTTCAAAGTTATATGCACACACAGAGTCCTGTGAAACATGAGCACCAATCATTTAGAGTTATTCAGACTAGTCAAAGTATTATCATCTGATGCACAAGAGATTTGGCTTACAGCTCACCATTTATATTGGCACATAGAGCATGTACACCTAATTCATGCTCCTAAACTCGCACGGCATGTACAGATTCTGGAAGACGAGGTAAACAGCGGCATCTTTCGTAGCGTAAGAAATTTGGCAGAATGAGAAGTCGCCACTTCGCAGTAGGGAAGCCGCCAGTCTACTCCCAGCGACCGTACACAAAGGCCCGAATAAATTAATGAATAGAACAGTCATTCATCCCGACAAGTGCAGCACACCCACGTCAGTCAACACGTGCAACACAATCGCCATGTAAAATGCTTCAATTCGCCGATTGACTTCCCATGCAAGCCATTGCTAACGAGCTCGTGCAGAAACGCCCTGGGTAGCTCCGTACAAAGTAGTAGCTGAACCCAAAAGAAGTCGTTTGCCACCTATGCTCCTGGTTTGACGCATGCAACGCAAGTTAAGCACTTCAATATGAACGGTCTGCATCAGAAGTTAATATATGCAGACTTTGCGAGTGCACCAAACATGAACAAAATAGGTGAAAACGTTCGCACTCGGAAAGGAAATTCTAAATGCTTTGCTTCGTATGTGACTACGAAATGAAAGATGGGAAGATGGAACGAAACGTGAAAGTTAAAATTGTTTTCATTGTCTGTATTGAGTTCGGTCTCAAAACATAAAGGTGGCGCTTCTATTCATCATAGTTCCTCAGTCGTTGTTCCATGAAGAACCGCTTGTTCGCGCACAAACTTTCTCTTGGCCCATGGGACGCGTAGTTCTGTTGATGGAAAAAATGAAGCCATTAAAAATAGTCTTGCTCTCCAGTCCAACGACTGGGTCATAATTCCTTAGAAGTATAGGATTGAAATTTCAGTGAACTAAGACACAATTGCCAATGCAAATCAGGTTTAGCGATTGAATTAGGAATTTCATTAAGTTCGATCAAAACCAGGAATCCAGGATTTCAAGACTCTGGAACGGCATCGTTGACAGACGTTGACGCAAACTTGTAATCGAACAATTATTACAACCGGACTGTAAAGCCTGGGGTAAGTTTCGGGTAGCAAATGAAAACATTTCTGTGGAACATTTGATAAAGGATTTAGACTAGGTTTTGCGCAGTAAATTGGTCGATGGTCAAAAACTAATTTACATTTATTGGATTTGCAAAATGCGTTCCTGCAATCCAACAGTTCTTTTATTAAATAAAATGAATTTTGTAGCTGTATCTCTGTTGAAGTGTAGAGTAAATACGCCCACGTTCAGTGACCTAATTCGAAACCAATGAATTGAACATTAAATAATGCGTCTATATTAATAACTCCATAGACGAGATCTCCACAAGAGACTACAATCGTTCACATTACATATGATAAGAATATAAAACGATTGAGAACGTTCATGAACTCTAATAAGAAATCTAGCAGCTTGTTCAATTTTAGAAACTAAAGATCCCGGTATAAAATTTAAGGATAAACTTACACTGAAGAAATCATTACCATTTATTCAGAAGTAAAATGAAATGGCCTTCGTAATACTCCACTTTATTTTACTTCTGAATGATTGCACTCCATCCTTCCTTCAACTGCAGAGGGCACCTAGGACTTGGGTCACAAGAATCATCTTGCAGTCCGCTGATGTAACTGTAGAATGCAGAGATGCCGCTGCACAACCTGACATTAATGTTATTTTTCCAGCACTTTACTTCCTCTTACACAAAACAAAAATGGGAAAGATGGAGAGTGTTCGAAGATCTAGTCCCCATAATAAACGGTGTCGTACGAAGTTCACCTAAATTCCCTCAAGATGCGCATGGCCTCCATGCTGCCCTTGCGGCACAGTGGGTCGTGCTGAATGGCTCAAGATGAAGGGTGATGAAGCATTTTCATTTCTTTAGATTGTGAGAATTCTTTCACTGTTTTTTGAGTTTTCCTTGCTAACTTCCTGATCTTAATCATTTGATTCTTAAAAGTCCGCACTGGATGCAAGTAAGCTCGTATTCACTATTATACGAATCTTCATCGCTTTAGTCAAGTTCATCACAGAGTTTTCATCACTTGTACCTACATTATTAGCAAATGAATTTTTATTCACCAAATCATTAGGAGCAGCTTAGTAACAGCGTTTACATCAAGCTGTTATGGGCTAGACATCAAATCGAGGTGCAACTTGTGTTGGATGCTAGTTAACATCTTTACTCTCCTGAAAAGTACGATTATTTGGAACATGGGGAAGCATGTAATGGCTGTGGGCATTCAGTGCCAGATTATACAATCTGCTACTCTGTAAACAGCTTATTCTGTGACTCGTACAGCCCTAAATCTGAATTTTCAGCTGTATGAAGAATTGTAACTAATCTGTTCGTAGACGGGGATTCAAAAAGAGTGAAAGTAAATGTGGCGAATGTTGGCGGGTTAGTTTGTCTGATCAGATGAACATTTCGCTCTACTTTGGTTTCACATTGGCCACATGAAGAAGCCTTTAGGCTGAATATCCGTTGGAATTGAGGTGTGCACGAGTTACACAGTAGTAAATCTCAACCTGGCAGCACAACCTGCAATGATTGGAAACACCGCT